>QVTG01000138.1:0-53282 GCA_013305925.1 Geotrichum reessii | reverse complement strand
AATAATAATAATAATAATAATAATAATAATAATAATAATAATAATAATAATAATAATAATAATAATAATAAAAACTTCTGGAAATCTCATTGTGTCAATATTTGACTCAATCAAACGGCAGTCTCAGAGAATTATACAATATTTAGAACTTACAATCAACTGCAAGCTCAAGTTTTATAAGCATGCTAAGAACGTCATTATCAAAGCTAAAAAAAAAAAGCTGTGGGTATTACAAAAAAACTTAGTGGCATGTACAGAGGTATTCTTGGCCAGTAAATAAAGCAACTCTACGTTTTACATGCACGACCAATACTTGAATATGCCAGATTCGTTTGGTATCACAAATTGGCAGGTCAATAGAAATATGTACTTCAAAAAAAGTTTAACGTACCGCTTTTCTCAGAATTTTAGATAAATTCAAGTCTGCGTCTTTCAAAGCATTACAGTCCGATGCCGATATGTTATCTGTAGATATAAGGATGAAATAAAAAATGTGACTGGCTTGCTGTCATAGCTATCCGAGATAAAAGCTCAAGAAACCTGGGCAGAAAACTTCACATTCGCAGCAAGTCACGGGAAGACAACTTTGATAAATTATTAACTAGATTTAAACAGGTAATGTGATATTTATGATGACAACCACTTGAGTAAGAGGCCGTCTTGGAAACATCCAAAATATTATCGAAACAAAAAAAGCTCGTATAGCATTGTAGAAGCTGAAAGGCATTATGCACTGGACATCACGGATTAAATGGCAAAAATAATCATGATAAGTTAGACAAATTTTGACAATATTATTCTTGTACTCACCAAGAGTTGTATGACAATACCCCCAATCCACTGAAACTATTCATAAACACTGTGTCTCGTCATACTCTTAGTCGGCTGTTCCAGCTGAAAACAGGACATAATGCTCTTGGGAACTATTTCCGAATGAGACATATGACTGAAAGAGTTCGTTACTGCAAACGTGGATAACTGGAAATATTTCAACGTGTTTTTGAGGACTGTCCTCTTCATTCTGCCTAGAGTGCTTTCTCAAGAAAAGTTATCTCAAAATTAAATCTAAAAATCCTACTTAAGGGTCTTGGAGCAGTAATTACGTTTTTAGGTTTCTTACCGCCACTTACTTGCTGATAGATTGCTTGATCAGAGCAGCTTGTTGAAGTTTTATGACGTGTTAATCTCTGGTTCTGATCAGCCAGGTGTTATGTATTGCAGATTTTACCTTTGATCATTGACTAGCACATGAAAATTTTGGCGCCATAAAATGCCAGAATTTTTAAAATGTATTGACAACGCAACCTTGAAAAATAAAATTTTTCAATTCAATGTTTTAATTGTACGTAGTATATCTTTGTTATTATTTTGACATGCAATTATTTAATGTATGGAAGATAAATAGATTTTCCAGCCATTCATTATCTAAAAAAATATATAATGAAAACCTGACATGGGTTTTTGATATCAAGCCAACGAGAAATTGTTCCGAAATCACGAGTGAATGACATTAAAAAAATACTTTAATTATATCTTGACAATTATATGAGCACGGAAAGACTATTTTAGTTCCGTATAAGCAATGTGACATATAACCGGTTTCTTAACGATATATATATAGATACGTATTTTTGATGGGTTATTCTCTCTATCATGATATAAGATAATCGGAGTTATCTTTCAAATCAACTTTTCCAAGAGTTAACCAAAAATAAGCAATATTAAAGAAAAAGAGAGAAAATTAAGACTGATTTAAAAAAAGAGACATTTCATTTCATTATTATTTTTTGTTTTTTTTTTTAAAAAAAGGAGGTACATTATAGGCTATATTATTATCCATGGTGGGATCCCATAGAATTTTATTCGCTGTTTACTCTTCAAAAGTAGAGGCAGAATCACCCAAACCAGGAATCTTGTCAAGAATTTCTCTAATGTACTCGTAAACGGTGAAAGTGACGGCCTGACCAGGAGCAACACGCATGATTCTAGGAGTAATACCCTTGTAAAGAGCGTGAACACCTTCTTGAGCAATCAGTTGGCGGGTAATTCTTGTGAATCTAGACAAACCAGACTCGGTGGAAGCACCACCCTCTCTTTGCATTCTAGTCTTAATAGTATCAAGAGGAGCGTTGGACAGAGGACCGAGAGCACCAGAAATCAAACCAATGATGGAAGTCTGCCACGAAGGAAGCTGACCAGAGTATTGGGGTTGAATCTCGTTAAGCTTCTCCTTCAGCTGAGAGTAAACAGTAAAGTTGACACCCTGGTTAGAAGCCTGTCTAGCAGCGGTAAGAGCGACACCTCTGTACAGGGCCGTGATACCCTCTTCTCTGATAACAGTGTAAACACAATGAGCAGCATTTCTGTACTTGGGAGTATCAAGGGGATCAACAAGAGAATGGTTCTGGGCCTGCAGTCTAATCTTAACGACCTCAGTAGGGGTGACGACAATAACAGCTTCAGTGAGACCAGCACCGACACCAGCAATGAAAGTGTTACCAACAGAGATTGTACCGTCAGGTTTGCTCAAATGCTTCTTGTAAAATTCGTAGGATGAAAATCTAATAGACATCTTGGGAATGATACCAGTGACAACAGCTCCCAGACCCTTGTAAAGACCGAGAGGAGTCTCTCTCTTGGCAATGTGAATACCAGTCTGAACAAAACCCAGCTTCTTGGCACCTGGGCCACTCTTGTTGGAAAGCTGCATTCTAACCTTGATGGTATCAAGAGGATGACAACACAGAGCCTCAAAGAGACCGGCAGTACCACCGGCAATCAAATCAACGGCGGCGTTCTTACTCTTTTTCTTTTCAGCGGGAGCCATGATGAATTATAGATGAAATTAAATATAAACAAAAATGGGAATAGTAAGAGATGGAACTATCCAAATAAACAAGAGTAAATGCAATGGAAATTTGGTAAAAAAAAAAAAGGAGGAAAAGGAGAGTAAAATAAAAAAGAGATAGGGAAGGGAAGAGTGGCCTTTTTATAAAGTATGAAAAAAAGTGAAATATTTTGTTTAATTAAACTGGAAAACTTCCATTTGATCGAGGAAGAATAGGCTTTTAAAAGACAGTGAGAGGCCGACTCGGCTTACTTTAATTGGTTAATTATCTGAAACGAACTGTATTAGACTTTATTGCAGCCGCGATAGAACCAGGGCGGCGTTCTAGTATCAGAACAGCTTATTTATGCTGCTCGTGAACCGCTACCGCTCTAAAAAATCTTTGATTGATGCGTGACGATGACAGGCGATCATTGATAGAGGCTTTGTGAGTGGTTCAATTAAATGATATTTCACCATTTCCCCGGATTTTTCAAAATAAAAAAAAAAAAAAAAATTTTTTTCATGATAGTGATATTAGTACGGAGGGGACAACGGGCATTTTTCATGAGGTCACACTGTAGTTATTCAGTACCAAAAAAAAAAAAAAATTTTAAAAAAATTTTTGTAGGAATTTTCCTGGGGAATTTCTGGAAAAACAAACTTTGGATAGAGTTATAATAATATCTCAGAAAGCTGTAGTACTGCGCTGCTCTGTCTTTTTTTTTTTTTTTTTTTTGTTCTATTGCACTACGATGGGCGACAACGGTAGGTGACTATGGAAATTCCTTCTGACCGAGGTAAACAAAAACAATGTTTAGTCAGCTAAAAACTATTAGTAATAAATCAACAACAAATATTACATAAGTTTATCAGTAAATTAAAAATCAATTACAAATCATTTGTAATTATTATGTCATGATGTTTCTACTACTTTGATCTTCACCATCATGTCAGAAAAAAACAAAAAAACAGAACTTCTTTGGCTACAAGACTTGATTTCATGGAGAACACCTCTCTTTTAAGTTGATTTTTTTTATTAATAAAGTAGTTATAACATTTAAGATTTTTAAACTTTAGACTAGCTACTTTAAATTGCTATCGAGTCACTACTGAGTTACTTTTATAACACATGGAATACAATAATATTTTTACATGCTGATGATGATTGTTACTAGTATGATTTAGGCTACAACGGTATCTTTCTTTACCTCCTGTCTAAACCCTGTTTAAAAAAAAAACCCCCAGTTGCCAACCAAGAAAAAAAAATATTGAAAATAAAACAAAACAAAAAAAAATCTTTGGGTAGTAATTCTCAAAAAAAAATATAGTTATTCTTTTCTTCTTGCTTGGATCTCTCTCTTTTTTTTTTTTTTCTTCATTCCTACTGAGCCTGCGTGCTTTTTTTTTTTTTTTTTTTTTTTCTTCATGACTAACTATTCTTTTATGAGTAAGTCTTGAAGTGCTTGACTGTCATGATTCCTTGGTTCTGACTTTAGATCTTAACATTCAAATAGTTTTTCTTTACTAACTTCCATTTTTAAGCCCTCTTCTTTCGAAATCTAGCTTAAATGATAGTAGCTAAGCAGAGAACCTCTCCCTCTGTTTCTTCTAGCACAGCATATAGAGGTAGAACCCAGTTTCACAATAGCGGCAATGATCTCGCTAGACACTCTACTTGTGGAGTTGAGTGGCCTTTTTTACTTGAACATTACGACTCAGACCTTTTCGATAAGCTCGCGCTTCCTGAATCTCGCCATGATTCCAGGCTATTTCGTCTCAATCCCATCAATGGTTCGCTATCAGTGGCCTCATCTGAAATGATTGTTATTTATCTCACTTCGCATGATATTCTTGACTATGACCTTCTGTCAGACTTCTTTTTAACGTTTCGGCTGTTCATTACCTCGCATTCATTATTAGAGTTGTTGATTGGCCGACTTACTTGGGCTGTCATCCGTCAGAATGTCGGAGCCCAAGACAGTACGCTAAGTGAAATTGGCAGAGATGTGTGTGTTCGTACTTTTGTAATGCTTAGGCACTGGATCCTCAACTTTTTTCCCGACGATTTTGTACCTTCTTATGCACTACGGGTGTCATTTGCCAACTATGTCAACGCTCTCTATTCGTGGGACTTGGCTCAAGATAACCAAGCCTTTCTACAGATTTTGAATCATCTAAAAAAAGCTTGGGTCCGGTCATGCGGCTTATACTGGGACGTGGAGCCCGGTTCAGATACAGACACTAACAGTAGCACCACATCTATGGTAAATCTTGTACCACATTCTCCCACATCTCACACAGTGCCTGTACTTCCCGGCGGGGAAGTCGTATTCAAAAATATCGAATATCAACGCCCCAAAAATAGATACACATCACTGCTTTCATTTTATCAATTACCTATCAAACCAGTACTAAGTAATTCCGAGATTGCGGCTGACCTCCCAATTGACCAAAACCATTTAGTCTCAATGATGGGCCGCCTAATCAAAGGAGGCATTTCTTTGTCCACGGACGTTGAAGTTCGCAACATTCAACCACCTACCCCTGTCCAGCAGATGGCGCCGGCGCTTCCGCTGAGTCTGGACTCAGGTCTCAAATTACCTAAGCGAAACCAACAGAAATCGATAAAAACAATGGTGGACGGTTGGAAACGTGAATTAGGTTTACACAAAGACAAGGCAATTTCTCGCTTCTTTTCTAAAATAGTTAGCGTGTCAGAAAACAAAAAATTAAATGATAATAAAGCAGCAGCATCGTCATCATTACCTGGAAGTAGTGTGGGGGCTCGTGAATCGGAATATGGGAAGGTGCGAATTGATATTCTCAGTGCCAGAGTAATAGAGGAGCTGGATAACATTTTGAAACTTCAAGAGATGTCAGCTCTTTCTACTCCGATTTCAGCATCTTCTTCTCATCATCGTCGTGTTTCATCTGGATCAACAGCAGCATCAGAAGATCCTGTAAATTTTCAAAATCTTACGCTAGATAGCCAGACAAATGACACTAGCTTCGAATCACTTGAACAGCAACACACTTATGACGTGTCACAGGGTCTTGAAGAAAGCATTAAAAATTATTGTAAAAATGATTCATTATCAAAAGTTTTTGCAGAAGTTTCACAGCATGATATGCCGCCAAAATTGGCCAAACGTGTCTCGCTTATAGACAGTATGAACATGAGAACGCGAATTATTTCATCACCCAGAAAATTCAAGCATAATCCACATGATTTAAACGATACATGCCTAATTACTAGTCCTAACGTATCTCTGAACCTCAATGAAAATATGGTACGCCCCTCTTTATCACTATCATCAGTATCAAACAATCAGCAATGGGACAGTCAATCAGAACTGTCCACAAGAAGTCCACAGGCTAATATAAGTAATACTCCCTCAATACTGTCAGTACGTTCATTTGACTCGTACGATTCTATGCTTTCGACGACACAAGATGATTTTAACCCACTCTCCAACGAACAGGAGATATCGCCGGGACTGGGTCTACGGCGCATGAAAAACCTGCAAAATCTTCGTAATGGACTTGAAGTTTCACCCATTAATCGAGACTCAGACATGTCGTCCATGTTTTCTACAAGCGGAGCTGCAGTAAGGGTCTCAGTCACTGCGTCACATATTAGCATTATTAATCCACGCCGAAGAATGCAGCAGCAGATTTTAAGACCAGCCTACCGCCACAGCTCACTGCAAAACTTTGGTACCAAATCCATGATTGATTACTCAGATGTCGATAAGAATCTTGAGAGGCTAGCCAAAATTCCTGATGAAGAAACGCCGGACGATGCGATCGAGGTTGCACTGAGTAAACTGGAAGGTACATATGTTAAACCGGAAAAACAGGCTGGTACCAATGCAGAGTTGCTCTCTCCGATTTCAACAATTCAAACAAGAATCAGTGCGGCCAGTACCCGCCGCAGCGTTTCATCACCACATATTCTTGATACATACAAATCGAAAACGATGTCTAATGATAGTAGTTTGTATAATGTTGCATTTGAGACTGCCACCGATAAGGCACCGGCAGCTATCAATGCCAACAGCGATGACACAAAAACTAGTCCAATAAGTCGCAAGAAGCGACCACCGTTGTCAATTCGGGTTGTAACTCCTAGTAATAACGTGCGCACTAGCAATCCACAACCTGAGCCCGTTACAGCGAAGGGAATTCAGCGCCCGCCGCATGATCCTCTTTCTGTTGCATCCTCTGTTCCTCATGGTAATCATACTCCGTTTATTCTCAATTTTACATCTAAGCAGCTAACGGAACAATTTACGCTGATAGAGCGTGATGCGTTGGCGGAAATTGACTGGAAGGAGCTAATTGAGTTGAAGTGGAGCCGGAAACTTAATCCTATTCAAAGCTGGCTAGGCTATCTTGTTGAGCGCAACGCAAGTGGAGTTGAAGTTGTTATCACCCGGTTTAATATTATGGTTAACTGGGTCAAGTCTGAGATTTTGTTAACCCGGTTGCTTAAGGAGCGTGTGCTTGCCATATCGCGTTTTATTCATGTCGCGCACCAGGCGCGTAGACTGCAAAACTACTCGACTATGATGCAGATTGTGCTTGCACTTTCATCTGCTTCAATAAAGCAATTGCGAAAGACGTGGGAAAAGGTGCCACCGAGTGACATTGAGTTGCTTGAAAATTTAGAAAAAGTTGTATCTCCATTTCGCAACTTTCAGAATTTGCGAGTTGAATTTAATTCGCTTGACACCAGCATTGGATGCATTCCATTTCTCGGGATATATCTTAGTGACCTTACATTTAACGCGGAACGACCAGCGTTTGTGTCAAGGGAACAAGGGCCCAAGGATGCTAGTAGCAATGATAAAACTTCAAGTAAAGCCGCATCGGGAAAGGGCATTGACGCAACCGAGCGTAAAGAAGAAGAAGAAACCCTTGTGAACTTTGATCGGTTCCGCATGAGCGCCTCAGTTGTGAAATCGTTGATTCAATGTATCGAATGGAGCAGTAATTATAATTTCAATGCCGATCAGGATCTTTTAGCCAAATGTTTATACATCCAGTCACTGACAGAAGAAGAAATGAAATTGTGTTATCAATATCTTGATGAAGAAGAACGATAATAGAATTTTTTTTATTTTATGTATTTATTTTTAATAGATTTAATGAACTTTTTTTTTTTTTTTTTTTTTGATTATGATGTCATATCTACGTCACACATATATAGAATAAAAAGAAATATTTAAATCTTATACACAAGTAATAAGTATTTACTCACATGTTGAATATCACATGCTCTTTTTTTTGCTTTTTTCAGTTTGAAAATTTTTTAAATGTTTTCGTGGTTTAAGTTTTTTTTTTTTTTTCATATCGATAAAGGGTTAGGTTTGATAAACCGGGCTTTGTCTGATTTTTTATTTTTGAGAGAAAGTCTAGAATAAGAAGAAAAAAAAAGAACGCGATTTTTTTTTTTGAGCAGTTTTTTTTCATTTTTTTTTTTTAAAATAAAAACGTCCCTCGGTACGAAGGAACATTTTTTTTGATTTAATTTTTTTAGTACAAAACTGTTTTAACAAAAAAAAACGTGGTAATAAGAAAAGGTGGTTAGAGCAGTAGTAAATGTGTTCAAAATAATAATAATAATAATAATAATAATAATATAATAATAATTTGTAGTGATAATAATATTAATTGTAATATTACTAATAAAATATATACACATATAAACTGTAATATCGTGTCGTGTTTTTAAAAGCTTTTTTTTATTAATCAACAAACATAGTTGCAAAACAACCATTTTAATAGGCATTTTTGACCTTGATGGAGTCTGGAATTGACATTTTATGATAAAAAAAAAAATCAATACAAACAACCTGATACGAAAACAAACAAGTTTATTTTAGTAGTCGCATTAACACGTAAATTAAAATTTTTTTTTAATGTTTTTTTTTTTATAGTGATTCTTTTTTTCTCATATGATGAACCAAAAATTTTTGGTTTGCTTTTTATTGTTAAAAAAAAAAAAAAAGTGGCCTTATGGATGTATTTACCCCAGATTTCCGTTTTCAAAAAAAAAAACATTCCGAAAATCAATGACATAAGCATTCTTTTTATTACTCATTTTTATTTTATTTGTTAATTGCTGCGCTGGTTTTGCAACCTTTTTAAGTTGTCTTGATTACATGAGTAATTGCTACTTATGTAATCAATTTCCCCGGTTTTTCGGAATTCCTCCTTTTTTTTTTCTTCATAAAACTATATTAATCATTTCCAGAAAAACATATAAATATTTCACTAAATCCCGTACAATATCTTTATTTCCAAAATACTCACTGATTTAAAACTACATTAATTGGCTTCAATCTACTCTATATTCTTTTATTATTGCCTCTTTCATTAAACGAGAATCTATAAACAATACATATACGACTTTAAAAAAAAAAAATGCAGAGATCCGCCGCTTCGAAATTTGTTAAAACTGCCACTCGCACTATGTCTGTGAGCGCCAACACCGTCTCTAGTGCTGCCAACTCCAGTCGGCAGTCTGCGTTTTCACAGTCGCCTGTGTCTAGCCCCTCTACCCAGTACATGAAAAGCCCAAGCAAGCCCAGTCTGCGCATGCGCATTATTATCAACGGCCGGGGTATTGTTCAGACTCAAGAGCTCAGCTACATCCGTCCTGCCAGTATCCCAGGCTCCATGTCACGTTTCCACACTTGTGCTGTTGCGAGAAGCTTTCACCCCCAAATCTATTCTGAGGGCACTGTTGTTGTTGCTGGCGATGAAGCCCACGATATTTCTTCGTTTTCTTCTGTGAGAAACGACTCTGGCTACCTTTATAACTCTTCTAGCGAGTTTAACGTTGGCCAAGTGCAAACTGTGAGCGACATTGAGTATTCCAATTAAAAAACACACATGCAAAGATGTCTCATTCAGTACCCATTTGTCACCCCAAGAAAATCCAATTTTCAAAAAAATAAAAAAAAGAGTTATAACTGTCTTCTGGGAAGATAGTTATAACTTGGTTTACGTCTTGCATGTCTAAAATCTCATCAAACCTGTCATGAATATTTTAATGTCCTCTTTGTTTTTGTGTCCTTTTTAATGAAGAATTTTTGTTGTTGAAAAAAACCTTTTGTGAATTTATTTTTTTTTCTTTTTAACTATTCAATAAAATTATTTTTTTTTTATTTTTTTTTTTTGATTTACAAAAATAACAAATTGTAAAGAGTCGTAAAGTTACAAACGTCTTGTGTAAAGTCTTGTGCCGAGGATAATGGAAATAACAAACTCTATTTGTCACTACGGTTTTTTCTATATTTTTTTTCAGTCTTAGCAAAACAAGCTTTCTTGTTATTTTTTTTTGTTAATACTGCCTAGACTTATAGTAAAATCAAAAAAAAAAAATATTATCGATTTGATTTTAAATTATGAAAAATTCAACAAAACAGTTTCAAAAATTATATATATATATATATTCTTTTTTTTTTGATTATTATTTAATAATAATAATAATAATAATAATAATAATAATAATAATAATAATAATAATAGTAATAATAATAATAATAATAATAATAATAATTAATGACTATTTCACAAAAGTTTTGGCACTATTGAATGCCAGAAACACTTGGTCATGCTAGTAACGCTAATTTTGAAGTCTCATGAAAATGAATGTTTTTTGTATTCAATGTTTTCTTTATATAATTTTGTTGTTATCTTATTTATGTAACTATATGGTGTCATAGCGGTAAACAAGTTTACATTTATTCATAATAATAAACAGGCTATAAAACTTTTGAAACTCACATTTATCATCGTCTAGAAGGCGTTTTAATTTCATATGCCAGTAAGAATTTCAAGCTTTTTTCTAGAATTAAGCCATTTACAAGAAGTTTAATTTACAACTAATAAATCAGGCCTAAATTCGAAAGTCCCATATATTAAGCCAATAATACTATTGACGTCTCAAAAATGATCAGCTACCAAATTCTACACTGCTCAGTATCCAGGTATAAATTTTTAACTTGGTATTTATCCGTTTAACCAAGTTTGTGGATTTGCCTGTAACGGTTTAAACGTATAGTCTAAATATTTATTCCTGATTAGGGTCAAAAAAAACTTATTTTATCTTTTTTTTTTAGATTTTGGATTTTGGATTTAGGAAAAGCTTGGAATGATCTTGATTATAATAAATGATTTTTGAAAAAAAAAAAATTGGTTACCGACGGTTCTAAAATTAATTTTGAAATTAAGTACAGACATGCAGAGTATCTAGACTTTAATAGAGTTGATCCATCAATCTCAGTTGTGTTGATGCAAACTTTAATTCCAAAAAAAGTTTTTTTTTTTTTTTCTTTTCCAATATACTTGTATACGTACTTGTGAAAAATAGTGGACTTATAACATTTTGCAAAGAGCTTTAAACATGATGCTCAAAAAAGTTTTTTTTTCCAGCCATAAATCCCTCGTAAAATCAAAATTTCGGAACTGCAAAACTAACGACAATTAGATATTTTTTCGGGATTTTGTTTACGTAGCCCATGAGTCAACTTAGCTAACTCCTAACAAGTTTTGTACACCATATTGGGTGAGGGAAGTGAGTCTACGTTAGAAATTATTCGAAAGGTTTAGTTCTAAATAACGAGTCAAACCAGGATTTTGGGGTTTGTTAGTTCGATGATTTTGTGGGTTTAATAGTAAACTGATCTTCAGGTCGCAAAAATTATTAGCCAGTTTTCATGTAGATTTAAATATTATAAACATTGAAAATGGAATAATCCACAGACAAAATAATGAGACAAAGCATCATATCAAGTAAGATGAATCTTTTTGAGTAGTTAGCTATACGAATGTTTTTCGAGACATTATTAGCCCGTGGTAGTAATAACTACAGATGAGCAGTCAATGACAAAAGTAATCTGGAAACCAGCAATGAGTTACCGCTGTTTTTTGTAAACCCCACTAGGAATGGCTACCTAGACAAAAGTTTTCGTTAAATAACAGTTAATTAAAGTCTTGAAAAAAAACATCTAAATACGCGGAAATCATTCAAGTTTACTTCAGAATAGCTCATCCAAGCGTACAAGATCAAACACAAATGAAATAAAACATGAACTTAAATTTAGTATTTGACTGAAAGCTGTGCAGTTTTGTTTTCCCACTAATACTTCAAAAAAAGACAGCACCAAACTATCTCAGAGTGCTTCCAGTTGGTTTGCTTTTTTATTTTTTTTTTTTCTTTTGTTAAGGAGCTTGTCTGGTTTTGGGATTGAGTCTTGTCTTGGTTTTGCCTTCACCATCGGTTCACTGTTGTTTTCGTTGTTTTTGCAATTGCCGTCAATTACTAATCACGAAAATATTAGTAATCTTCGACCAATCACACAATAAACAAGCACTTTGGGCTAAAATAAATCTGTTCAATTGTGGTCAGCACGTGCAGAAGTTACATCATCATTTGGCTTAATCAAGCTAAAATCCAAAAACTTTATATCGTTTCTTTTTTTTTTTTGTTAAAAATAAAATATGGAAACCCCCAAATCGGCTAGTAATTATTTGAGACCTTCGAAGGCAGAGTTATTTTATACAACAACAGTACTGTTGTCAAGTATTAAAGGAGGGGTTGAAGCCTCAAAATCAACTCGAGAACCCAACTGTCTAAAACGCTCACGATAATTGTCGTCATTTCTTTTTTTTTTTTTTTTTCTTCCGCTTTTATTGTAACTGACGAGAACTGGTCGGAACATCTCTAGCTCTCCACGGAATAATCCCACAAGCCGTTCACTGAATTCTATATTGTTCTAACATCTCGAACGATTTAAAGGATGAAAAACATGAGAAATTTAAAATTTCAACTTTTCTTTTGAAAAAGTCCATGTTGGAATTTTTCCGTTAAGAAAGTTTGTACACATTCTGTTACAGAAAACAACAAAAAAAAAAAAAAAAAAAAAAAAAAACTTGCTTGGATTTGGCTTTGTTTACCTCGTTGTATCTTGAAATTTCCAATTTATTTCTGCTCTTCTATTTTTTCTTCTTCTTCTTCTTTTTCTTCTTCTCTTCCTCTTTTTTTTTTTTTTTGTTTCATTTCTCTATATCATTCACATTCAAAATGTTTTCAAGAAGAGCCCTGGCCTCGTTTACCGCCAGTACGGCAGTCGTTTCCACCGCTGCATACCTTTCCATTCACAATGCCAGAGCCGACCAGCAAAAACTGGTTAACACCCCACCAATTCCCAAAGTTGCTCCGACACCTCCCTCTCGCAAGGACCTTATTACTCGTTTGTCTACGTCTAGTCCAGCTAACCCTGACGATATCTACGATATCGTAGTCGTTGGTGGTGGTGCCACTGGTGCTGGTGTAGCTCTTGATGCTGCTTCTAGAGGCCTTAAGGTTGCTCTTCTCGAGCGTGATGACTTCTCTTGCGGTACATCTTCGCGGTCCACCAAGCTTATTCACGGTGGTGTCAGATATCTTGAAAAAGCTGTTTTCAACTTAGATTACTCTCAGTATCTTCTTGTTAAGGAAGCTCTTCATGAGCGCAAAGTGTTTTTGGATATTGCCCCTCATCTGTCGTTTGCCCTGCCCATCATGATTCCTGCTCATAAATGGTGGGAGCTTCCTTATTTTTACATTGGTGTTAAGGCTTACGATTTCCTTGCTGGTAAACAGAACCTTGAGTCTGCATATCTTATGACAAAAACTAAGGCTTTAGAAGCTTTCCCTCAGCTAAACCCCGAGACTCTCAAGGGTGCCATTGTGTATTACGATGGTTCTCACAATGATGCCAGAATGAACGTTTCTCTTGCTCTGACCGCTATCGATCAGGGTGCAACTGTCTTGAATCACGTCGAAGTCACCGGTATCCAAAAGGATGAAAAAACTGGTAGGATCAACGGTGTCATTGCCCGCGACCTTGAATCCTCCGACCCCAATGCTACGATTTCTATTTCTGCCAAATCTGTTGTTAATGCCACTGGTCCTTTTACCGATTCCATTCGCAAGCTAGATGATGGTAAGACTAAGGAAATTGTTGCTCCCTCTTCCGGTGTTCATGTTATTCTTCCTGGTTACTATACTCCTAAAAAGCTTGGTCTTCTTGATGCCGCTACTTCTGATGGTCGTGTCATTTTCTTCCTTCCTTGGCAAGGCTCTACTATTGCTGGTACCACTGACAATCCTACTGCTTTAAGTGCTAACCCTACTCCCTCTGAAGAGGACATTCAGTTTATTCTTGATGAAATCAAAGATTATTTTAAGGGATCAATGGATGTTCGTCGTGAAGACGTTCTTGCTGCCTGGTCTGGTATTCGCCCTCTGGTTCGTGACCCTAACGCTAAGAATACTGAATCTCTTGTTCGTAACCATCTGATTACTGTTTCCGACTCGGGTCTTGTTACTATTGCTGGTGGCAAGTGGACCACTTATCGCCAGATGGCTGAGGAGACTGTTGAGGAGTGCATTAAGGTCAGTGATCTTAAGCCTCCCCATACTACTGCTACTGAATCTCTCAAGCTTGTCGGTGGTGACGGCTGGAACAATCTGCAGTACATTCAGCTAATTCAAAAGTACAACCTGACGCCTGAGATTGCCAAGCACTTGTCTGATAACTATGGTACTCGAGCTTTTACTGTTGCTGAGTTTCTTGAGCAGCCTGCTGTTCCCCAATCTGATAAGGTCTCTCTTGCAACTGCCACCGCTGGTAAGCAGCTGATTGCACCTTATCCTTTCCTCTACGCTGAGATCAAGTACGCCACTAAATACGAATATGCCACCACCGCTATTGATTTCCTTGCTAGAAGAACCAGACTTGCATTCCTCGACTGCAGAGCCGCCTATGAGGTTCTGCCCGAAGTCGTTGACTGTATGGCTAAGGAACTGAACTGGTCGGCTGAGAGACGCGCGAAGGAGCTGACGGACGGTGTGGAGTACCTCAAGGGCATGGGTCTCCAGCTGAAGAATTAATGAAAACACAGATTATGAAGTTATTAAAACACACACACACATACAAACACGCACCTATTTAAAGTGGCATTAATTATATATATTGGCGTAAGACGTACGTTCCATAAATGAAATTGGGGTTTTTTTTTTTTGATTATCAAGATTTATTTTTCCAAAAATTGAATAATATAAGTAAACAAAGAAAAACATTGAAAGAATGTTTTAGAGGGTCTAGAGCGTGCAAAAATTCTCAAGTGTCTCGGTTGCGTTTGTTGATGAATGGTGATGTTTTGTTTGGCAGACTAAAAGGTACAACAACAATAACGACAACAAGGTTTCACTCATATATTTTTAGTCTTTCTAAACACTACCCACCACTTCTCTTTTTTTTTTTTTTCTTTGTCTCTCAAACTCAGTATCCCTAGCATAGCATAATGGACATTTATGACCATATTCAACCCACTACCAGCGATGCTACGTCAACGCTGGCCAATTCCGGTGTGAATAGCGCTGCCGGTTCACAACCCAATAGCAGCATTGACAAGGCAGCTGAACGCTTGGAGAACAGCATTGAAACTGCGTTCCAAAAACTTTCTACTTCTACAGCTTCTAGCAAATGGGCTGGCGCTACGTCTGGCTGGGCCTCTGGTTTGTGGAGCAAGGTAAAGCAGGTTGGTGAAACTACCCTAATTGAGGCCGGTAAGGATATTGCAGCTGTGCGCAGTGAGATTGATGATCTCTTGGCTTCTACCACTACTGCAGGACCCAGTGATAACACCAACAACAACAACGACGACAGCAAGAAAAAAGACAATAAAGAAGATTCAGCTACTGACAGTGCAGAAAGATCATTAGACGGCTCACAGGAAACACTTAAACCTGATCAAACACAACCGTCAAAGGCAGGTGGCAACATGCTGGGTTTACTTTCGAGTAAAGCGCAGAACTACATTGATTCTCTGGACCGGGATTTAGAGGTTATCGAAAACAAAGCGGGATCATATTTGCTGCAATTTGGTACTGATCTCAAGTCCATTCTTAAAGATACTGTCAATGTGGCAGGACCTACAGGCGCTTCCTCTTCTAGTTCAGGATCCTCAACTACCGCTGGTGAATCCGAAGTTATCTTTAATGTGCCTGAAGATATCCGCAACCAGATTTACTCCACTCGTCAAGATGCCCAGTTGCATGCACTACACACCTCTAAAGAGCCTTTCTTACTCGACACTATCACTGATCCAGGTTACGACGCATTCAAGGCCAAGTTTAATATCGACAAGCAGACCGAGACAATTACCGCTGATCTCAAAAAGTACCCCAAACTACGTACACTCATGGAGGATTTGACTACTGCACATGACGGTGAAAAGACGGTGCGTTACAGCGAGTTTTGGACACGCTACTATTTTATGCGTGAGCAGATTGCGACTCAGGAAGAACGGCGTAAGAAGGTGCTTGTAGGCGCCGACGTCACTCAGGAGGAAGAATTAGGCTGGGATGACGATGATGAAGACGAAGACCAGCCTGAGACTACTAATAAGAAGGATAATATTTTATCATCGCGACCGTCAAGTGAGTCTTCGTACGATTTAGTTTCAAACACCACGTCGGCAACCGATTTACCAGCAAAGGCCAAGGCTGCTAGCGCTACCACTACTACCGAGTCTACTTCTCCTGCAACTGTCACACCTGAGGCTACTTCTAACACAAAGTCTAAGGTCGCCAACGATGCCAAAAAGGTCCCAGCAAAGTCTGAAGACGAGAGCGATAGCGACGACGACTGGGAATAATATTGTTTATTATTACAAACAATAGCAAAAAATAAAAAAATAAAAAAAAAGTTGCTACATTATGGTTGAGTCTAAATAATTAAAATCAAAATTAAATAAATATTACTAGCTTTTTTGAATCTGGTTAAAGAAATAAGTGTACCATAGAGCTGGTTTACATCAGTTAAAAAATTTTCAACTCAGGCCTTGGAGTCAAGAAGAAGGCTTACCCAAGGCTTTTCTTTAGCTAGGTCATTCTGGTCTTGCTGAATCTTTTGTTTTCTTTTCTCCTCTTTGGCAAGAAGAACGTCTTTTGCAGCAATAACCTTGTTAAGGTATTTGACCCAGTCGGCCTTGTTATCACCGTAGAATTCAATGATTTCGCCATTGAGAAACAAAATGCGAAATCCTTGATCCGCAAACAAATAACCATCTTCATTTTCGGCAAAACCGGACTTGCGGCGTTTGTCAGATGATGGCTTGATTAGAGTATCCTTGTCTTGAATAATACGAATTGCCTTTTTCAAGTTTACAACCGCGCGCGGCTTGTGGCTGGTTTCGCTAAACGCTGTAAGTGTCGTGTCGTGGAGAACAAAAAATCGACGACGCCAATATTTGCAGTCTCCTCCAAGTTGTGAGAGATAACCGTTAAACTTGATTTCCTCCTCCTCCTCAGCTTGATTGATGACAACTGGACTGTTTTTGCGCTCTCTGGTCTTGACAGCATCTCTGATATCATTTAAAGCTTCTTTGATAGAACCAGGAAGCTCTTCAGACTTGGAAGCTCTCGGTACAAACATCATTTGCACTTGCAAGGTGCCAATCTGATAAGGTTCCTTTTTTACCTTTTTACCAATACCCGAGAGAGAGATGTGATTGGTAGACCATTCGTTATACAAAGGTATTTCGAATGTTGCAGCTCTACCATAGATTTCACTTTCATATTGCGAAAATGCAACATAAATTCTGCCAAAAGATCCATCGACAGCAGTCAAATCTTCCCATGGATCTTTTGTAATCTGAGGCACGACAGTAGCACTAGACATTACGCTTCTGCCACTGGCAACAGGACGAATACTATCATTGGCAAGCGTTTTCTTTTTGAAAAAAAGCTTGGAAAATCCGCTCTTAGACTTCTCACTTCTTACAGTACTATTAATAGATGCTCTAGATGCCAGGGACCTGGTACTAGGAGCAATTGAGACATTGTCAAGCAGAGGTGAGGGAGCTACCTTTGGCCATTTGGCTTTGCAAGTCAAAATAAACTCAAGATTTGTACCAACAACCAATTCAAATTCTTGTTCTAATAAAGATTCCTTTCTGAGAGGCTTTAAAGGAGTGGTAATGCTGTGAAGGCCGTTGTCTAAAACCATGTAAAAGTTAGAGTTTTTTGTTTCAAGAGCAGGAAGTAATACCTTAGACAATTTCTGCACTCGAACAAACAGACGACCACGATCAGTATCTAAAAGAGACGATTTTCTGCGATGGCTTTTAACTGGCATTTGATCCTTCTCAAGAGTGATCTTAGGCATGGGAGGGGTCGGTGCGGTAGTAACAGAGTTGTACTTTTTGACAGGACTACTAACAGCACGCTGAGCATCAGTACGCTTCCGTTCACCAGTAGCAACCACTACTTCACGAGTTTCTCTGATTTTGTATCCACGCTATAAAGTTAAAGCAGATTAGTCGTTAATCAAAAATAAACAAATAAAAATAAAAAATCTTACAAAAGTAACATACCTTTTCAGTGTTTAAAACTTTATCAAATTCCTTGTCCAAGTCACCAAAAATACTCTCATTCTCAGAAACTATGTCATCAAAATCAAAAGTGAGCATTGGTACAGGAACTTTGGATATTTCGTTCACAATATGAGAAGTCTCAGATGACTGTTGATTTTCAGTAGAATATTTGTTTTGCAAAGAGTCATTAATCTCAGACAGCTTGGAAACTTCACCGGGAGTTAGACTAGGACGAGTCCTCAAGTTTGTACCTGTGGCAACAATAGTCTGAGGTTCATTTAAAGGGATCTCAGAATTCTGAGACTGCTCTTGTTCTAATTGCTCCTTAGTACTTTCATCCTGATTCTCATAGTCATTTTGATATATTTTTTTTTCATTTGCAAATGTTGTGGTATCAGCTGTTTCATTAAATTGATTTGGAATGGATGGAAAAGGAACGTGAGTTAACATAGATTGTTGCACATCTTTAACTTGGCTGGACAGATGCTGGTCATTTTCTGAAATGCCTGGCTCTTGCTTGATGTAGTAGTTTTCTGAAATCTTTGAATTTTGCATGTAGTTAATAGTATTCATAACAGCAGTACCAGTTTGCATGGTGGAAATGTACTGATTTTGTTTTTGAGAATTATAACAGTTTTGATACTGTTCTTCCAAAGGCTCTTTTTTAATGCTGACGTTTTGGTAGGCATCATCTATAGGCTCTTGCTTGATTTTAAACGGCTTGGGTATAAATGTATAGTCGTCAACAGGTTCAGTTTTGATTTGAGGCTCAACAGAAGGTTTTTCAACATCTGGAGTTTTTGATGCTACAGAACCAGCCGTAGATTGGTTTTCAAAAGATTGACGGGAAAAAGAAGAATTTTCGGTGAAAGAAGGAACTGGTTGGTAAGCTTCCTCTTCTTCAGGCTCCTGCTTGATAGACACAATCTTTGACATGCTACGAGAAGTGCTTCTAGAAACACTCCTGCTAGTGACACGGCTACGAGGATGGCCAATGGGGTAGTTGATATCAGGGCTGCTGCTCTCTTGGCCACTGTAGTCCTGAGGCAATGTAGTCGTGGTATTAGTGGTAGGAATATCCGGTGTTTCAGTCGCAGAAGATTCTTGAAGTAGAGACTTAGGTTCCTGCACGGAGAGCTTAGACAAAGGAAGGTCATCAATAAGCTCTTTCTTAATAGGTACATGGTAATAATCTTTTATATTTGGCATAGGTTCTTCGGCAGCATAGTCAGGTTCTAGGTAGTCTTGGGGATGATGAATAAATGAAGCATCTCTAGGAATATCTTGCTGAGAGGGAGAAAATTCGCGATAATGATGGTGGAAGCTAGCATCGTTGTTCGAATTTGACACGGTGCGATATCCGTGTTGAAATGCTGGCTCTTTTTCCTCATCTTCATTTTCTTCGTTATTGCAATGAGTGGCGTCATTTTCCAGAGATATGTCTTCTTCTTTTTCAAGTTGATGATTTTCATAATGATGAGTTGTGTTTTCATTTTCAAAATCATTTTCATCGTTCTCATCTTCTGAGTTGATTTCTGCTTCAGCTTCGTAATCCTCATCATCTGGTAAGTCTTCGTAACTATCATCGCTACTTTCAGGCTCATGATCTTGAAAACGAGAATCATCACTATCTTGATCATCATCATTATCTTGATCTTTTTTATTGAGCTTCTGTGAATTATCCTCAGAATATTCATGATGATCAGATATGTCTTCATAGTCAAGACCCCTCCTCGAATTAGGCCGTCTATCGTAAGATTCACTTCGATGTGGTGGCAATTCATTGTTGTGGGGACGTTCATATGAGCGAAGCGAATGATGTGGACTGTCAGGGGTAAATGGAAGACTTCTGCGTATGACTTCAGGGGTATGAAAACCTTCATGATAATGTTTTCTGTAGTTATTTCTGTCATCATATTCTTGACCAGAAAAAGATTTTTCATCGTAGCTTTCACGGTAGCTATGCTGAGAGTCTCTACCAGAGGAATGTTGTGATCGCTGATAGCTTTCAGAAGAACGCCGTGAGCAGTAACCTTCAGAAGAGTGACGAGGATGCTGATAAGTTTTATATGGGTAGTGATCATCTTCGTATTCAAGATGATAACTAGCCTCTTCGTTGTCAGAATAATCATAGTGACGATCCGGATAGTTTTGATCTAAATGTTCATGATCATAATATGGATCATCATACTCATGGTGGTCATATTGCGGGCTATTATGATATAGATCGTATTCTTCACGCGAGTCTACATTATTGTAATCAGTATAATTTTCATAAACTTCTGTGCTCAATCTATCTTCCTTGATTGCAGGTAGAGACCTTCCATAATAGCCTTCTGCGCCAGGCGGCTCAGGAAGTTGTTTAGTAACTATTTCAGGTGAAGAGCCCTCATCAGAGCCTTTATTCCAAGCTTCTACTGAGTACCGTTTTTGTTGCAATACGGATCGGTTAATCTCAACATGAGTGGGTACCTGTGTTTGTCCAGTATGATGCAGAGTCACAATTTTGCGTTGAGAATCAAGCAGAGAATTCTGACGAAAGACGTTTGAGCTGGAAATATAGGGGGAATCACTAGGAGAATATGTAGCGGTAGTCCAGGCAGTTCCTGAGGTGATTGGAGATGAAGCCATTTTTTCAACAGGTGACGAAGAAGTAGAATCCGGTGGCAGTTGAGGAAGCGGCCTGCGCGATGCACTGTCTGATCGATCTTCTTCTTCTTGAGAAGCAATGCCTGGAATAGGAGAAGAAATTGCAATACCATAAAGAGGTGGCTCAACTACTGGAATATTATTGTATCCATCATCTTCAAGTAACGAGTGTGGGTCGCTCTCTTCGCTAAGTCTTCTATTTTCACCTTCATCATAACTGTAGGTATTGTCAGAATCATTCTGATCCAAAAATTGAGAATCATTTATCATGTTTAAAGAAAGCTCTGGGGTAAGAGTTTCATACTGAATCACCTGGGGTGCCGCCTTCTCAAACTTTACAACTTTCTTGGGCTTTAAATTGGAACTAGATCCAATAGTTCGTGGGCCTTGTAGACGGCCGACGGAGCCTGTGCGCAATAGAGATGATTTTTTCAGTAGGGCTATATTGCGGTTGACAGGTTGCGGTGGCTTTGGAAACTGAGAGAAAGTTGAGTCAAAATTAATCACTGGTGATATTGAAGCGATTGACTTCTGTCGGTTGCTTGGTGAAGGTGAAATGCTATGTTTTTGACGAGATTCAAAAGAGTGCTGCCCTGGTGGTGATGAGTATTTTATTGTTGGCGAAGTCTTAAAGGGCTGCTGAGGTGACTTATCAGAGACAATAAAAGTAGAGTTTTTGACAGAATTAAGAAGAGGGGTGCGTGGAGAGCTCATTGACGAAGCTGGCGATGAGCCAGGGTCATCAGACTTACTTCTCTCTAGATCCGACCAGAATGAGCGGGCGTTTTTGGGAGAGTCGTTATTCATTATTCAGGAGCTTGACAGGTCAATAAGTGCATAGAGAAACGTAAAATAAATATATACATACATGACTATGGAATCTGTGTTGGTTAAAATTGTCAAATTGAAGCTGTCATTCTTGTTGTTTATTATGAAAAAAAGAAGAAAAGAAAAAAAAAAAAAAAAAAGATAATAAGTGTATAAACAATAATAAATGTAATAATTAATAAATGAAGGGAGGTGCAAAAATCCAGTTTTATATTGTTTATTTACTGTTTGTTTACTTTTAAATTCACGTGACCCATGTATTTTGTAATGGAGAGGATAGACAAGGTTAATTGTTTTTGGCACTTTTATGGTTGAATTTGGGGCTTTGTGAAACTGGGTTATGCATTTAGGTTTAACACTAACCGAAATTTTTATTTGAAAATTTGAACTGGTATTAAGTCATATACAATTGATACAACCAGAGTCTGACGTTTCTTTTTTAGTGACAGATTATTATCTGAGATGCAGCCGTGAGTATATTTTTGGTTAGGCTAACTACTTGAGGTTAGTGTAGTAGGTGACTTATATAAAAAAAAGGCCCGGCCAAAATCTAACGGTAACGGCGCAACAAGCTCTGCCGGTGCCAGACACGGACGTCTGGGCGGTACAAGATAAATTTTGTACTCGATACATGTGTCAAATCGTTCAGTTGCCAACATAAAATAGAAATGCACTTAGTGCTGGTGAGAAAAGTGGGGATGGGCCGCGTCAAACGAAGCGCCCAAAGAAGTGGTGTAGGTGTTTTTAGTGCGCTGAGTCGTTAGCAGTCTAAATGTGCATAGTTTGTTTTTTCATGCTGGTGTGTGTTTGTATGCTGCATAGACGCTGCTTTGTCTTCCCATAGCTGTTTAGCAATTCTATTTTATGAAACAATGTTCGCAATGTGCAACGCAGCACCTGCCAGACGGGGCACTTGCCGCTAAATCATACGAGATTTAGTTGACAGCAGTTACAGTATTGACAAGTTTAGTCTGCAGTCATCTCGAAGAAGTCTGTAGAAGAACTTTTATATCTATAAATATAAAGCACTAAAATTTAAACAAGTTCTGTTACGCCTTAAAGAAGATAGATTAGTATGAACAACCCATAAGGCAGTCGTCATCTAATTACATATCAAAAAAAAAATATATATATATATATATATATAATTATCTTGTAATTTTCAAGTGCTTGGAAGTCTAAGATATTAGCTATATACGTATTTTTTTTAACAGCCTGTAGAGTCCTTTCTATGACCCTAGCTTGCTTTTTTTTTTCTTTTTTTTCTTTCCCTTTTTCCAAAAGTCTGTTAATTATTGATCATAATTTAATTTTAATAAACATATTTTTATTGCTGTAATAATAATAGCTATTGTGATGTTCATTTAAAACTGTGAGTGTGTAGATATCAGAGTGACCTCTAAGCTTTTGGAATTAAATAAAAAAAAAAAGTATTTCATTGTTTGGATTTAAAAGTTAAGTACACGTTTAGCTGATATCAAGGTTATGGATCTTGTCAAGTCACAGCTCTCTTGCCGATCTACAATGCTACGTAAATTTTTTCATTGTGGTCAATTAAATGCGGTAGTTCGATGGTAGCTGGCCGTGCAAGTACTGAAAACAGTTACAATCTATTGGCTTCTGATGGCTGTTCTAGGAAGAAACGCTGGGAAAACCACTCCAGTGTGGGTTAACGTCACTCTAATTCCTGAATAGACCGAATAAGTCCAAAAAACCATGTTTCTATCCTAATTCCCCTTCTTTTTTTTTTTTTTTGGTTTTCTTTTTTTCTGAATTTTTCGGCTGTTCTTTTCTATTCAAATCACGATATCCAAAATTTTTTTCTACCTCTTTTCCTCTTTTCCTCCACCACTCACCTCAGCATCTGGCGTTTCCGCAGCAGCAACATGCTTCCTCATCTCAATGAATCACGACTCAAGGGGTCGTACTATACAAATACTTCGCTAGCCTCTTCCACGAGATCCAATGTTAATCAAACTGCTGATAATGCACTGAGAATCCTCAACGATACAGAGAAGCTCATGGCGGATCCAAAACAGACCGCCACAGCCCTGCTCGCTGTGAAATACGGGATTTTTGAATCAACTGACACTAGCCTCTCCTATAATCTCATGGCTTTGTCCAAGCTTCTTTCTGATCATTCATCTGCTTGGAACGTTGTAGACCAGTCCCTTATCGACAAGGTAAGTTACTTTTCTTCCCTTCTTTTTTTTTTTTTTTTTTTACTGACTTTTAAATATGATAACTTTTAAATTTTTAGATAACTCAAATTGCCATTGTAGTTGACCAACCTACAACTGTTATCTGCCCTGCGCTTTCTGTATTGACCCTGATAACTTTGGATTTGGACAAAATTGCTTCAAAGTCTAACTTTGGATCACTGGAGACCTCTATCGCGTCTCATCCCGAGTTTATTGAGTCTCTCGTGTCTAGACTGCTATCTTCAAACGTGCAAATTATTCATGCTGCTTTACAATTGATCAACGCAACGCTACTACGTGTAGTTTTGACAAGACATAATACTGCCTCGTCTTATTTCGATCAGCTACGCGATGCCGGTCTGCTTAGATACGCATCACAGTTGTTTGAAAACAAGCCGCTAGCAGCTTCTTGCTCTCCTCAGCTTTACGATCTTCAAGAGCTTATTAGAGCTATTTTTGCGCAGAACAAACAGATTGACGTCAACCTGTCTAACCATGTGCATCTCACTGCCTATAAGCAAATGGAGGCTATGGTTACTACCCTGATTGGAACTAATCAAGGCAACAACGTCGATTGGCAGAGAATAGGTCTTTCTGAGGGCCAGGAACCTGTCACTGAAATCAATAATTCTTTGAAGTGGGCTGGTATCCAGGATTTCACAGACTTTTTGTCTCAAGATGAAATGATCTTCAAGAAAATGTATCTAGAGCATCTTGCATTTGCCCCTCCAAACTCTAGGTTCCCCCTAGTCTCGGCTAGTTTGGCAGTTTCAGAAATCATGTTTGAAATATTTGGTGTTAACAACTTTAACAGTGACTATTTCAACAACGTTCCCGAATCATTTATTCCTGCCCCCTACTCTATGCCCAATATATCTCCTACGACTAGCTCTGTATCTCTGACTGGACCCAAAATTTCTTCTTCCATGCTCAGTCCTTCAACTAGTGTCAGCGAGACTTTGAATACGACCACGAGAATTGCAAAAGCCGGTGCAAATTCGTCAGTTGAGTCTGAGCTGGCCAAGCTTGGAAAACTGAGACCTCTTATCTTTGATTGGGGCTTACTACACTCTGCAGGTATTGTCAACTTTCTACGTCTGTGGTTAGTTTCTTCTGCGCAAAAAGAAGATTTTGAGAACATCATTGAGGTTGTTAGAGTTCTGTTTGCTCAGGCCATTCCCAACAGTGATTTTTCAACTGTTTCAATTGACTCTGTCATTTCAAAACTTGACACTCTTTCGTATGCTGATATTAGAGCTCTTCAGCTCCAGAATGTAGAGGAGGAACTTAACCTGCAATGGGGAATGGAAATTAGATCTTTACACAACCAGTTCCATCAAGAGTCCTATGACTTTGTTAAGGAACAGAGGATCAGGTTATTGCTTAGAGGAGAGTGGTTTTATATTGACAACCCGACGCAGCCGCCTCCAACTAACAACAAGACACGATTGTCAACTGGGTCTACCTCAGGAGTTGCAGCACCCACTTCTAGAAGATACTTTGTTGCTTTATCACCCAGTCTTAACACTCTTCATTACTCAGAGTATCCAAAAAAACTGGACGAGTACCCAGCAGTTGATTCATTGACGCGAACCATTGATCTTTCGACTATTACCAAGGTCATTGTCACGTCTTTGACGCCCAAGACTCATCAGCCCAAGAATAGACTAAGAGTCAACCTGCAATCACGTACAAATTACTCCAAAATTTCATTGGTTTCTACAGGCTCGCGCGACAACTCAACACTCAACTTTTACATTGATACCCCCGAGAAGGCAGCTGCCTGGGGTGACGGTCTTCTGATGCTCAAAAATAAACCATACCAATCCACTGAAACCAAAAAGTATATTGACATGTTTGCAGAGACCAAGCTTAGATTGCAGATGATGCAGATCACGCCGGATGACTTGGAGTTTGCTGTCAAGCATCCTATTTTTGAAAAGAATTACGAAAGTGTTCAGACTTCCGATGACTTTTATTTTTTATAAAGTGTAATGAGATCCGTTTTTGTTTGTTTTGAAATATTTTTTCAAGGTCCTTTATTATTATTTTTCCTTGTCTATAACTAGAGCAGGTTTGAATTTCGTTTTCAGACCTTAATACTACAATATTATTTCTATAAATTATTTGTTTTATTTTTTGTTCCATCGAACCAGATACTTAGTATAGTAATAAGCTAAAGGGTAAATTATTTTTTGTACTTCTTTGCACGCGCAATCTTGGCTTGAGCTTTCTTATCATTTTTCTTAACCTTGGACTTAACCTTGTTTCCATTTTTGCCGCGCTTTTGGTTGTCCATTCTGTCCTTTTTGGTCTTTTTATATAAACGCGGTTCCTCGTCAAAGGCACTTTTAAATCCATCGCTACTGCCACGGTCGGTTTTTTGCTTTTTATTGTTAGCCTTGTCTTGTTTTTTCTCCTTTTCAGACTCAAACCAAGTACGCTTTGGACGCGACTTGATCTCGGCCTCGTGCTTGATTAAGTTTTCACTCTTCTGGATGTCGCGTTCAGCCTGTGCAATGAGCTTTTGTGTTTTTTCTTCTTCAATGATTTCAGCAATAGTATCTTCCTTGTCAGTGATAATACCAAAAAGTTTATCAATATCAGGCCAGTCAACGTTACGACCGACAATTTTGCTGGCCTTGTCCTTGGCGGCGTTAACAGACTTGATAGACTCCTTGACAATAGCGCGTTCCGCACCGGCCTCTCCTACTAAAGAAATTGATTTACCCTCACGACCAGCACGCGCGGTACGACCCACACGATGCAGATACACTTCGTATGTTTTGGGCATATCGTAGTTGATGACTACTTCAATCTTAGGAATATCAAGACCACGCGACGCCAAATCCGTACAGATCAATACGGGCACAGTCAGGTTTTTAAAGTTTGTCACAGACTGCAAACGTTGCTCCTGTGTCAGTGCACCGTGCAGCTCGCCAATCTTCATTCCCAGTAGACCCAACACAATACGTAATTTATGTGCCGTTTCCTTTCGCGCAACAAACACAATCACACGCTGTGATGTTGACAGCTTTTTCAGCAGCCATGCCAGTACTGCTGGTTTCTGCTCAGTTCGTTTGGTACGCACTCTAACAAATTCTTGGATCAGGCCACCAGCAGCCTGTTTAGGTGGGTTAATCATAATTCTAACTGGACGGTGCAGAGAGAGCTGCACAAGATCTTTGATCCGGTTGTTCATTGTAGCGGAAAACAGTAGCGTCTGTCTTTTAGTAGGAATAAGTTGCAAGATTTCTGTCAACTCTTTTTGGAAACCCTCCTCAAGCATTCTATCAGCTTCATCTACCACGAGGATCTCAACTGAGTCAACCTGAAAACTGGGAGAATTTCTAACATGATCAATGAAACGACCGGGAGTAGCAATCACAATATCCGGGCGGGTCTTAAGCTCCTGTTCTTGAATACGCAGGTTGAGACCACCAACAGCAAGACCGAAACGCATTCCAGAGATATACTGACCGAGCTTTTTACCAACATCTGCAACTTGAATAGCAAGCTCACGTGTAGGAGTTAAAACAACAACACGAGTGGCAGGAACCTTTCGTGGAAGATAGACGAGACGTTCAAGGATAGGAATTAAATATGCAGCAGTTTTACCGGAACCAGTAACGGCACCAGCAACTACGTCCTTACCCATGACTGCCACAGGAATGACAGCACTTTGAATTGGAGATGGAGTTGCATAGTTTAATGAAGAAAGACCTTTCATTACAGGACGAGAAAGGTTGAGTGTCTGGAAAGAAGTGTGAATACTCTGTTTGGCAGACTCAGCCTCAGCAGATGGAGCATAAAAATTGGCAATTTCTTCAGCAGTGTCTTCCTCAATCTTTTCAGCTTCGCTAGACTCAGCTTCTTCTTCTTCATATTCTTCAGCATCATTATCGTCTTCTCCTTCACTGTCAGAGCCTTTCTTTTCACTGTCATCTTCTTCTTCGTCGTTCTTGGTCTGGTTGTCGGCACCCATGCCAAAACCATCTAATGCTAAGTCATCGTCGTCATCTTCATTTTCTTCTTCTTCCTCTTCATCTTTATCGCTTTCATAAGCCTCTAAACCGCCCTTTTGTCTGATAATCTCGTCTAGATCAACAGATGCGCTGAGTTCCTTTTGGTTGGCACTACCACCAAAGTCCCAGCCCTCATCTTCGTTGAGATTGTTGGTTGCAAAGCCGTCAAGATCAAATTCAAACTCTGGGTTCACGTCGTTTTCTTTTTCTTTCTCGTCCTCCGAATCTTGTTTCTGCTTCTTAGCCTTTTTGCCAGCCTTTTTGCCAGCCTTCTTGGTATTCTTAACCTCGGGCTTGAGCTCTTCCTTGCCTAACTCTTCGTCACTAGATTCCTCAAAGTTGGGAGCATCCTCTGTATCGGAAATAGTCAAAACAAAGTCGTCTGTGGCCTTCTTGGATTTAGGTGCCATTATGCAGATTGTTTTGGTGGTACTATGTTGCTGAAAATGCGAATAGTATCTAGGTGATAAATCTTTCAGAACTTGAAAAGAAAAAAATTTTTAGAGAGAAAAGGATCATGACGATGAAATTGTTAGAAGTTGGGAGAATGATGTAAGCAGGGCAAGGAACATCACTAAAAAAAATATTATTATTATTATCAAGTGAAATCACACATACAAAAAGTCATGCTTTCTGTTGTACAGCTCTTTCAGTGTAGTCTGTATACTTTTTTTTTGAATTTTTGTTGTTCAACAATGATCCCTGTAGATCTCCAGTATTTACTTCACGCAAGACTTTTCCAATCATTGAACAGTTGTTCACATCTCAACATTAACAAATCACTATCGCACGTAGGACACCCACGAAAAGTAACTACCACGGCAACAAACCAGTAGATAGATACACTCAATTATTAAAATGTCGTCTATTTTGTCAAAGAGCGGACTGCGTGCTTTAACACGATCGCAACAGAGCAGCATTCTTTCGCCCCGGCAACTCCTGAAACAAATCCTAGTGATGCAATCTATCTATTACTTTATAGGAATGGTACTTATTCTTTTCATGTCTCTTGTTTCAGAACATCCATTTTCGCTAAATCTGGTGTTTTCTTGGGAGCCTGTACGAAATGACACGACCGTTGGCTGGACACTTGTCTTGCTGTGGCTGCTCGACACGTTTTTTTCCGTGCTTGCACTGACTGTAGTTGTGGGCCGTAGCAAGCTAGCACTGGACTTCACACTTACACTCCACGGTATTCATTTTGTTGTCTGCTGGATCGTAAGTGGAAAGTTCCCTCGCAGTGGACTTTGGTGGGGGTTGCAGGTAGTTTCGATTCTGTTGATGCTGGGGTTAGGCACTTGGAGCACACAGTGGCGGGAGTTGCGAGCCACTTTTTTTGAGCCTATCCAGGCAATTTCTGCGTCGGATTCCGCTAGAAACCAGAACAGAAATAGCGGCTCTGCATCAGATGAGACCGAAGGCGGCGACTTGGGCTCAGGTACATTTACCGCAGGTGCACCTAGCCATTACTACGAAGAGTTTGAGTTACAGCCTACGTCGGAACCGTCCAAAAAGCCTATTCTGAGTAGCAGCAAGCGACAGAGCACAGATCTGGGTGTGAAAAATACTGGCGATAAACAGAAGGATAATGTGATAGCCAACAGTTGGTCGGCCAGCAAGGACTTTAATACTGAGGAGGAAAGCGATGATGATGGCGACATCACTGCGGGCTCAAAGCTGCTGCAGGGTGATAGAAGAAGCAATGGATATTAAATTTTTATTACTATATAACTTGATCAGACAACGATTTGTCTTTTAAGAATTTTTTTTTTTCATATAGACTAATTTACGATAGTTATGACCAGTACTATCAGCTTGGACAGAACAGTTACAATTTATCTGTGAGGTATTCAAGCTTTGAAAATCTTATTGCATGCCTTATTTTATATCTCTGCTAATTTATTTCATTAATTATAACTGCTTGGAGTTGCGTTGAATGTCAAGGCCTTAATGAAGCGGTTTACAGGTCAAACTTTTGTCCAAGATAGCAGGCATACATAGTTTTGTCATATTCACTACTTGTGAAGTATACTGTACTGCTGCTAAAAAAAAAAAAAAAATCTTCCCAAAGAAATTTTTTCTTTCCTTCCTAATTCACCAGCGCCTGTCCATATTCCCCGCCTTCAATACCACCACCACCGCAGTGTCTTTGCATTTTGAGACTCTTTTTTTTTCTTTCTAGAAAACAGAAAATTTAATAGAAAATTTAATTAATGAAACCATCTGTTGCTCGCGTCTATGCTGACGCCAACGAAATTCGGCCCATGTCCTACTGGGACTATGAACATGTTCGTGTCAACTGGGGTCACCTCCCCAACTACGAAATCGTGGCCAAGATCGGTCGTGGCAAGTATTCGGAAGCCTTTGAGGGTAAGAATATTTCTAATGGCGAGACCTGCGTAATTAAGGTGCTAAAGCCTGTCAAGAAGAAGAAGATCAAGCGTGAGATTAAGATCCTGCAAAACCTCACCGGTGGTGTCAACATCGTTGCGCTGCTCGACGTGGTGCGCGAGCCCCAGAGCAAAACCCCATCGCTGATTTTTGAGCACGTTAACAACGTTGACTTTCGAATTCTTTATCCCAAGTTTACCGACTACGATATCCGCTACTACATGTTTGAGCTGCTCAAAGCGCTTGACTACTGCCATTCCATGGGCATCATGCACCGCGATGTTAAGCCTCACAATGTCATGATTGACCACCCGAACCGCAAACTGCGACTTATTGACTGGGGCCTGGCTGAGTTTTACCATCCCAACATGGCTTACAATGTGCGCGTTGCTTCACGTTGCTACAAGGGTCCTGAATTGCTCGTCGATCTACAGCAGTATGACTACTCGCTTGACTTGTGGTCGCTTGGTGCCATGCTTGCCGCCATGATCTTTAAGGTTGACCCATTTTTTCACGGCTCATCCAACACCAATCAACTTGTTAAGATTGCTGAGGTTCTTGGTACTGACGAGCTGTATCGCTACCTTGACAAGTATGAGCTTGAGCTTGATTCGCAGTACGACAACGAACTGGGCCGATATGAGCGCAAACCATGGTCCCGTTTCATTACCAGTGCAAATCAACCCTTTACTTCTAATGTTGCTATCAATTTTGTCGACAAGCTGTTGCGTTATGACCACCAAGAGAGACCTACTGCTCGTGAGGCCATGGCTGACCCTTACTTTGATCCAGTTAGAGAGCTCTTGACTCCCAAATAAACGCCCATGCTTTTTCTTTAACCCCCCTGGTTTTTGTTTGTTTGTTTGCTTTTAATATATACGTATATATATATATATATATGATTTGCCGGTATGGATGGCTTAGGGCCCGGACCCTTGTTAATGACAGAACTTAAAGAAATCAAAAATGAATTTTACTTTTATTTGTTTTTTTGTATGAGTTTTTTTTTTTTTTTTTTGGTATTAACCGGACCCAAGCCACAAAACACGTCAATGTGTTAAAAGTGTCTACATTAGTCTAAATATCATTCTGGCTGTCAATGCAATATTTTATGTATAAAAGTGAGCAGGTAAAGTCTTTTTCAAACTGTCACAAATATATATACGTATATTGAGATAAGATTCAGTTTAATGAAAATACTTTTATTATAAAAAATCGAAAAAAATTTTTCATAAAAAAAAAAAGGTCGTTCAAATTATTTCAGTGATATTATGTGGTAATAATGATAGTGGGTATATTGACAGAATACTATATAATTCAAATAGTAAGCAATGCTTTAAGAATTTCGCTCAGTCCGTGAGATCCCGGTCCAAGTTTGAGCAGATTCGCTACAATTTTAGCCTCCTCCTCATTTGCAGTCAATTCTTCTGCTGACGCCGCAGCAAAAATAGTGGTTGATGCTGTGATAATACTTTGCTTTGTAGTACGCAAGTACACTGTAGATAAGCAATTTTCAATGCGGGTGACAAGATTATTGAGCACCATTGCATAGTCGTGTTCATTTGTAAAGTGGAATCCTGGGCCTAGGAACATGCTCATGCGTTGGACGTGCTCATCTTCAACCTGTCCCATTGCAAGTGAGCTAAGCTTTGCGCACACGCGCTCCAACCTTAATGTAATGTGTCTCAGCTGCAGCACAAAATCCATGTATGCTTGGGGAATCTTTGATGGCTGTTGTGACGAATATCGCTTGCTGCTTGCACTACGCTTCAATTCTAACCGTTCCTGGTGAATCTTATAACGGCCTAGCAACGACTTTTGATATGCAAGTGAAATGAATTCAGGGTTTTCAAGCCCCTTGAGCTTCTCCTCACCAAGTTCCTTGAGTACCCAGCCCTGGTTGTTGAGCATCTTCAAATCATGCTCAATAGCCAAACCCAGGGCTTCGTCGCCACCAAAGGAGTCGGCAATTGATAGTGACTTGTCGGAATTGTACTGGTAGTAAGCGTTCTCAAGCTTTTTTAGTTCAGCAACAAAATCAAATGACAATGCAATCTGGCCACCGTCTGCAACCGCGCTGACACGAGCAGCGCGATTAACCATGGGACCAAAGTAGTCCATACGTCGAGTGATCGGATCCTTTTCACACACTGGTGAGCCCCAGTGAATTCCCATACGCACAGAAAGACCTCTGAAAATAACTTCGTCATTATCGTCAAGAATTTCACCACCCTCCATGCACTCTAAAATCTCTGCCGGCCAGTCAGCTACAAGCAATAGGGACTGCACACTGAGAGACCACAATAATGCAGATGTAGGCGTTGGAAAAGATACCATAAACGCATCGCCTTCGGTTTTGACTTCGTAACCACCAATAATACGCAATTGCCGGCGCATAATTGAGTTGTGTATCTTGATGGCAGAACGCATGGCCGTTGGTGACGTCTCCCACAAAAGAGTTGAATTCTTAATATCTGTGAAAACCATTGCAAGTTCATTGACAGGAGGATCAACCTCACCACCCAATCTAGCCAGCTCAGAATCCTCAGGAAGCAGACTGCGATCGCGTTTTTTCTTGAATGCAGGAAAAAGCTCTTCTTCGCCGATAGATGCCATAGGTCCAAATGAAGAACCCATGATACGACTTTTAGATCTTCGTCGCGAAATCCCCACGCCAATTATCATGACCATGATCTTGTCCGATGCGCCGTAGGCAATTGCAAAATCACGCAGTTTTGCCGCAGCGCGCATGAAATCTCCTTCGGACATACGAACCACATCAAGAGCAATCTGGTATGACACATACTCCCAGAGTTGCTTGCTGCCGATGATTAAAATTTCATCATTGTCTGCAAGATCATACTCAGTGATGGATGGTGTAGTATGAATGTGTGGAATTAGGTTGTAGTAGCCCAGGGCACGCGACACATCAAGAATATCGTCTAGTTGGCCGGTTGATGAAACTATACCACCACCTTGGCGAATACGTGCTAATTCAGCTTGTGCTGTGGGGTCATGTCTGGTTGTAAGAACTGAAAACTCACCACTTGCACGCGATATGATTGCCATAGAGTCGCCGGCATTAGCAACATACATCTTGTTTTCAACAATATAAACAACAGTTGCACACGATCCCGTCATACCATCATGATAATCTAGATTCATAGCCGTGGAGCTTCGGTGTGCCAACGTTGAATGCGCAATTTCTTGTGAAGAGAGCAACGATGTATTGCCGATCTCCTTATTTGTGTTCAAAAACGCCCGGCGCAACGCGTCCTGAACAGTCTCGTTTTCACGCAATTTCTTTAGCTCTTGACTAAAAATAGAACCAAAATTCTCTTGTATCAGTTTCGATACCTTGTTGCCGCCAAGATCGTCATCATTCCGTCCATCAAATAAACCAAGAAGAACTTCATTGTCTTTTCCACGGAAACGCTCAATAACCATGTCAATAACCGAGAGATTTTCATTATGACCAATGCTATCTGCAAGACCGTAAGGCATAGAATTAATTTCTGAACCATAAGTACGAACACGGCAATTTTCAGTTTGGTCAGGGACAGTTTGCGTGATTAGCGTAACATCCATAAGACCAAGAATCCGAACACTGTTCAAAACCGTAAAGTCACTAAGATCTTTATCTGATAAATCTCGGCCAAAATGTGAAGATTGATTGTGTTGAGCCTTTACTTCAAGCCGACGATTGCCAGAAAAATTTAAATACTTGAGGTTCAAATTATAATTCCAATTCCAATCGTATGGCCAATTGTTAATGTTGTATTTAAGATTATTAGAACCAACATCAAGGCAGGTTAAGTTGCGGATCTTGCCAAGCTCAGCAGGCAAACTATGAAGTTTATTACTGTTCACATGAAGGATTCGCAAGCTTTGAATACGTTCAAGGTCATCAGCAGGTAAAGAAGTGAGATTATTACCAGATAAGTATAACTCATGCAAATGATGAAGCTGACGAAGTGCACCGTATGGAATGTCTACTAACTCATTGTACGACAGGTTAAGCACCTGTAGCTCAGTCAGCCACGAAATTTCTTCAAAACACTCATCGGTGAGACGGTTATCACTAAGACTGAGTGTTATCAAACAGTTAGCCAAAGTGCGTCGTTGACGAAGTCCTACAGAAGGAAATACAGTATTGGCATATCTGTTATTAGCAGGAAAAGTAGACATTCGTCTATCATTTGGCCCCAGTGACGAAGAAATTGAAAGTGTTGATGGGCGTCTAGTGTTTCCTAATTCAAAATTATGCACCAAATCACCAAAAATCTTAGATCTTTCGGTTTCTGTGCTGAAAACACTTGACTGTGCTGGCTTTTTTGGAAAACTCTCAAGTAAGTTAGATGAAACATTAAGATGATCAAGGTAAGAGAGGTTCCAAATTTCCTCAGGAAGTGACTGAATGTTATTATTATGAAGATCAAGATGACGTAGTTCATGTAAAAGTCCAATTTCAGGTGGAACAGAATCAAGGTTATTAGCAACAACACTAAAATATATGAGACTTTTGAGAGAGCTAATATGTGGAGGCAGTGATGATAAATGATTTTTATCAAGCACAAGTTTTTCAACAAACGGAATTTTTTCCAAAAATGTTTCTTGTAAAGCGACAATTTTTGCTTTAGACAGATTGAGTACCGTTAAAGTAGATAATGTTGGAACAAGCTCAATTTTAGTAATGGGGTTTCTGTCAAAGTAAAACAATTTAAGCTTGGGAAACTCAGCTGAAAACGAAGATACCGAGTTCTTGGAGCAGTAAAGAACCTCAAGGTTAGGCAAATGACTCAAAATGTCAATGCTTTGAAGCTTATTGTAACGCAAATCAAGATCACGGAGATTTACGAGGTTGGGGAAAGTGTCTGGAAGCTTTTTGGAAATATAATTGTTGTTCACTGCAAAATCATTCAAATTCACCAGTTTGCCAATCTCCTGAGGAATTTCATGCAATCTATTGAACGAGAAGTCAAGCTGGCGGAGCGAAGAGATATTGCAAATTGAGGGAGGGATTTCATCAAGATCATTTGAAGACAAATTAAGACATTGCAAACTTTTGAGATTGCTAATAGATTCATGTATTGATGATAATTTATTACCATGCAGATCAAGAGTAATTAATGATGACAATTTTGAAAAATCAATATTTTCAAGATGAGAAATCAAGTTTTGCGAAAGATCGAGATAACTCAAGTTACAGGCATAGAGAACGTTCAGTGGAAACTGGATGGCACGATTTCGCACATACCGGATAGACTTAAGATTGATACATGCCTGAACGAAATCTGATGGAATTGTGATAGACGGGTTTTCAGAAACATCAAGATGCTCAATTTCTGCGCAATGCGAGTAAAAAAGAACGGGAATCGTTTGAAGATCCATATTTTGCATGTCTGCATGTTTATAGTCGCGAGAAAGTTTGATTTTCTCCTGCTCTGTAAAGCTCCTCATTTCTAAGGTACCAAACTCGAAACGGCACAAATAGCTGAGATCTTCACGACCCACATCACCAATGCGATCCTCTTCCGTGTATCCCATAAACTCAAGCAGCTCCTGCTGAAATATCAAAGGTTTCTCTTTTGGTAAAAGAATCTTTTTTAGTCCGCCAATCTGTGCAGTTAGTTGATAACCAGCTACAGACGGCAAAAAAAACTTTCTGCCGAGCAGTTGGATAAGTTCAGTAACGGTTGTTGAAATATCGCACGAAATAGTGCCAAACGTACCGTTCTCTCGGAAGATGCGAATGCAATGTTTAACAGACTGTTTAGTATTTTTGTTACCATTAGGTTTAGTAATATTAGTAATCAAACCAGTGTTTTTTGTAGAATCCTTAGATGTTAATGCCGAAGAGGATGAGTTTGTGGATGATGCTGATGCGACAGTGATATCTGTTGGTGAATGCTGGGTCGCTGCCATGTCAGGCATAATGCTCCAAGACTCCGGTGCCTCCCATGCTGCAGAGGGATCTGAAATAGAGAGTTTGCCGCTGCCTCTTGTGTTAACTGAATTAGAGTCAATGGCGTTACCAGCAAAGGATGTTAAATTAGAAAAAGAGTTGGAAGTGGAATGCGATTTTTTGGGCCCATCAACAATACCTGCCATGTGCTCTAAATCAGTATCTAATGTATAAATGTCAGGGATAATAGCCGGTTTTTTGCTGCTGTTGTTGCTTACAAGACTAATGCTGCTCTTGTTGATGGTGGCTTGATGCTTTATAGTGGAGTTGGATCGGGTTCTAGACTTGGTCGATTCGCTATCTGTGTTGTCTCGATGCGAGGCGAAAAAGCCAGCCGATGGTCGATGCAAAAGGGGGTTGTGGATATCAATCTTAAAAGATGATGCGTTTGAGGCAGTACGCAAGTTTGCCTCGGAGTTTTTGTGTTTCAAGCGCTTATTACGCTCGTTAAAGTCGGCAGATGACTCGCGGCGCAATATGAACTTGCCTAAAAAAGACTTTTTAGACTTTTTCGTGTTTAGCGATGAGGAATCTACAGAGTCGGAACGCACATTTGTAACCAGGGAGTTGGGGCTGCTGGACTCACTGACTTGAGACTGTGAACGGGCTTGTGCAAAACGTTGAAACTCCTTGTTATCGAACACGTCGTCAGGCTGTGGGAAGTTCATGGGGTTAATTTTGGCACGAGAGCCAGGGTCGGTGGATGCTGGAGTATTGGAATTACTGCCATTGTTAGAAATTCCGCTAAATATGCTGTTAATTTCAGTGTTGCCGCCAGCGGGAATGTTAGCGTTAGTATTGGCAGAGCCCATTGATGATGTAGTGAACTGTGATGCATATGACGGTCTCCGAGAGTCGGTGAACGAGGAGGGCGCCTGTGGTGAAGGATCAAATCCAGGATCAAAATGTGGTAGTGATGTCAATGGCGACACATCTTGTAGGTCGTGGATCGTGATAAGTCGCTGCTGTGGATTCTTTTCCTGGACAGTGAACTTTGGCGAAAATGAAACGTCAGGGACAGCAGAATGACTTACAGTCTTCTTGAGCGAGACCATATCGGCCGGAAACCCATTGTTATTGCTGGCTATACCAGCCGTTGTGGTACTTGCCGCACTTCCGTTACTGTAGATTGATGTAGTGTCAGCGCTGGTGTATTTCGAGTTGAAGGTTGGCAGTCTAGAAAGTCACGAAAAGTTAGTTTTAAAATAAAACTTGAAACCTCTACAATCAAGTCCAACAACACCTATGGTTGGTGTTGTCAGCAAGATGAGAAAAAATAAGGAAAGAAAAAACTTACTGGTTAGTTTGAGCAGATGTAGTAACTGTAGAAGGTGATGCGGGTGTGTCAGTAGAAACATTGCGATGTTTCCGAGGGGAGTGGCTGATGACGGTATTTTTCAGGCGATTGAAAGAGGGCAAGTTGACGTGGTGGTGATTTGTATGTTTGAGAGGCTTATTTGAGCTGAGTGGAGCCGATGAAGATGGTGCAAGCTCGTTGTCCATCTTGAGAACCTCATGAAAGTTAGACATTAATGTACGTTAAAGGATGTGCGAGGGCACGAGGTCCCAGATAAATGCGGGTATAGAAAGTAATGATAATGCTGGTGGTGGTGAGCAGTGGATGAAGCGACGGAGAAAAACAAAAGAAAAAGAAAAAAAAAAGTTTTGGCGGCAACAGTATCAAGGGTGTATGGAAAAAAAAATAAAATAATAAACAAAACAAAACTTTTGAACCTCTAATATTCTTCTAGCTTCCGGCCCTCATGTCCATGTACTTAGACTTGATTTTCCAAATGTATTTGTATCGATTATAATTGTTTATGTAGTTTCAGTAATCAATTAACTCGCAGTAATTCACTACCCACACCAATGTTTGGCGGTACTGAGACCCCGTACCCTTCAGGAATAGGTACCCGAGTATTTACACAATACATTTGTTTAATGGACGTTGTTGGTTACATGAAAATATATATAAATGTATTAAAACTGGTCGCGCAATAACGGTAAGAATAGAATAATAGTCATAATAGTGAGGATAATAATTATGATAATAATAATAATAATAATAATATAATAATAATAATAATAATAATAATAATGCTGATGATGAGTTTTGAATAAATTTTGGCTTAATTTATTTTAATAATACATTGTGTTGTATATTTTAGTAGTATATGAGTTATGATTTTCAAGTCCAAAAAAACTTATAGGCGGACGACATTTGTGACATGAATTCCAGGCTGAATACCTTAAGATCACTTTTCTTTTTTTTATTCATCAAATTTTTGTTTCTATTCTGACATTTCAAATTTAAAATTAGTTTTACTACTTTTTTTTTCTTAAAATAAAACAAAACCATTGTTTTGTAAATATTTTAAAATTTTCAAGCAATAAAGCAGCTTTGTTATTCGTTTGTGCGACAAATGCTTGACAATGCTAGTCTGATACCCCCGATCCTACAGAGACATAAAAATGTTTAATTTTTTTTTTTTATTTAAAAAAAAAAGATGAAACAAGCCACTGCATCAAACAAGATGATAAATACATTTTAGTTTTTATTTTATAAAAACAATTAGCATATCTCTGATACGTATATATATATATATAAGTATCTCACAAGGGATCATACTAATGAAAAAAAAAATTGGTGACTGATTTGATTGTCAGTCCCAAAGAGCTTTGTGAAAAAAAAAAAATTTAAATTATTTTCCAGTGAATTAACGAAATTTTTAAAATAATTTACTGATTAGAGTCAAGCAAATTAACGGAGATGGTAGCAAATATCAAAAGTAAGAAAACCAAAAACGCAGCAATTTAGTGATCCAAATTTCATGAAAATGAAAAATATTGAGAAACTCATGAAATCTAAGTAATCAATGATACAAATATTTTGAAAAGTTGAGTCAGCTTAAGTGTTCCTACTTTTTTCATTAAACATTCAATTTCATAGAATACAAAAACTACCGAATTCTCTACATGAAACTTTGGCAAGTCAAAAATCTCAAATTAATGCTTTTTTTTTGTTCATATTTTTTTTTATAATATACTTTTAATGTACATACATGTATATGTATATTTGGTATAAAAGTAATACTCAAAATTTTTAATATTTTCTGCTGCAAAGTTATGATTTTTGATAACTCCAAGCTGTGATTTTTTTTTATTTTATTTTTGAAGATAAAAAAAGCTTTTAAATTGTTTTCGCCAATAAAAAATTCATGTTTTACCTATATTTTGAGTTAAATAGCTGAAAAATCTTTTCCATTGTTTTTGCATCAAAAAAGGCACAAGAAAAAAAAAACAATAAATATAAACAAGTCAAAAAAAAAAAAGTAAGATACACAAATAAAAAAGATATTTAGATTCATTTCACAAGACTTTTGATGTGACTTTATCAGCATAAGATAGTCTACAGTTATTCTAGAATTTGGTAGCATTTAATTTTGAATAGACTGATTCAGGGAAATTATAGTATGTTTCCGCTTTTTTTTTTTTTTCTAATTCCAAACAAACATTTTTATTTTCATCCTTTTGGTAACTTGTGTGTCATTTAATCATTGTTTAGTACTTAGTACTTGACTTTTGATGCTTTATCTAAAAGGTAAGGGTTTATTCTTTGATCTAAAAACTCCCAGTTATCAAAAAAAAAAAAAAAAAAAAAAAAACAGATAGAATCAAATAGTTATGAAGTAAGAACATTTCAAAAACGTCTGATAATGGCAAGGCAATAACAAAAAAAAAAAAAAAAAAATGACAGCTAAAAACCTTCTTGATATCACTATTTCTGAAGAAAATGGGATTGAGGTTGTAGTTGTGTTTCCCAGAGTTTTCGATGAAAATCAAAAAATAGAAAAGAGTCTAGAAGTAATTTCTTTTGTCGACGACTATCTAGACGTTCAGCGACACGAGTATATTTGGCACGCTGACCGATTCAAACTCCGGCTGGCATATAACAAAGCAGTTGGCGGGTACTACTTACATGGCATCACTTTTTGTAAAGATAGTCCGGAAGATTGCTTGTTTGTGTTATGGATTGTATATGAGATTAGTTTGCGATTTTTTGATGCGTTTATCAGAGTAACGGACAGCATGGGCGAGCTCCTGTTTATCAATGCATCTGAATCTATGGATGAGCGTATAAATGACGATGAATTGGCACCAAATCATGGCTGGGTTCATGAAGGCCAATTAAAACGAATTCCAAGCACTGCTAGCAGCTCCATTGATGGCAGTTTTATGATCCAAGACGCATTCGACTACATCAAAAGCAGTAAAAGACTAATAGAGGAAGATAATTTCACAAGAGCCGCATTCAAAGACTCATACATTTTATTTTCAAAGCAAACGTGGCGAGATGCATGTTTTCAGAATTCAAAGGTTCTAGTACCTAAACGGGTGGCAACGGCACTGCACGAGCGGCCGGATTTGGTGACGAAAGCTCTTGCAAAAGTTCAGGCCGATGATGAACTTGATCCAGACTACTTTAATGATTTAATACCGCATTGTAAGCATGTCAATACAAACGAGCTGATAGAAGTATCAGTGAAATTACCCAAGGCTACATTTGCATTAACACTGTCACAAAAGCCAGCCCTGTACCGATGGTACATGGAAAATATTGAAGAAAAATCGAATTCAAATGTGAGCAATTATTCAAAAGTGCTGGGCGCTGGTATCATGCTTGGATTTGAACTTTCGGTTGAAAACGATAAGCATATGATTCATTCTACATTTACAAACATTCCCAACAATCAATACATTAAGACTGATCTTGATGAGCAGTCTCTTTTTGAACAGCGACTTGAAAATGTGGCAAATTTAAACAATTTCAAAGAGGCTAAGATTAAGGAGGAACTTGACAAATACCTTGATGAAAAGGCGCACCCTAAAAGTTTCAACTGGAAGATTTTTTATGACAGTCTTACAATTCCAAGTGACAGCGAAATATTACAATGGAATCAACGGGAAGACAATACTGAGTGGTTTGAGCGGTTTATGAACGAAAAGCCAAATGATTTAGATCAAGATATAGAAAGTCAGATTCCCGATCTTATTGACAAGATGTCTTTACAAATGAATTCTGATAAATGGGATGATCCGCCTACTGATGATGATAGCTATGACTGTAAAGAAAGTAGTAATGCTGATGGTGATTATGATGATATTGATTTACCAGATGGCATAGATGAAGATGATTTTTTTGAATTTGTGCTCAAGGAAGGACTCAAGTTGTCGGCAGAGGAAATAGAGCAGTATCGAGCTGAAAACTTTACAAATCCCTCAGCTGACCAAGACGATAAAAAAGACAATTTTTTCAAATCAGATCTCAAGGGCAAGAGCGTACATAATTGGGCCAACACTAAGAGTAATTATATGGTTGAAGACTCTGACTCTGACGACTACGACATTGACCACTATGGACAAGATGACGACGAGGCAAAATTTCCCACTCTTGATGAGATCAAAAGTTTTACAAAAGATTTGGCGGGCCTAAAGTCTGCGCGCGAAATTCTAGATGGTTTGATTTCAGAGAATACTGGATCCAGCAAGTCGAAACAATGATGACTTGATACATTTGAAAAGACGTTTTACAAAAATCACAACTTGATATAGCAGTCACAGGAGTGGATTTTTTTTTTTAAAAAAAAAAAATAGGTTTTGATCAGAAAAAAAAAATAATCTTGTAAGAGCACCACCCATTCAACCGGTCATGCCCAAAACAGGTCTTTTTTTTTAGAATCTCAACTATGAGAATAAAAACAACTTCAATCAATTATAACACAACAACAAAAAAAAACTATTTGAATCTATTTTACTCCCGTGGCTTCGGAAGCTGTCATTCATTACAAAAATCTTCAAAAGAATTTTTTTTTCAGAGTTTCTGATGTTCCAGAAGGATCCAAAACACGATAGAACGTTTTTCGGGTTTTAACGGGACCAAATATTGTCAAATCCAGCGGCTGAAGAACATGGAAAGCATGAGATGGTAGTAATAGGAGATGTATATCATTAATATAGCATTTGTGCATAAATTTCTTAGTAGTATGACTTCCATGGCTATTTATGATCAGAAGTTTCTTCCTTGATTCACCGGACTGAGTTTGAGGAATAAGGATCTTTTTGAGCCACCGAATTGCGATATCGTCGGTGGCTGCCCCAAAAAATACCAAACTAGATCCCACGACTTTGAATGATTTTCTTATGTTCAAGATAGTCTTTATTTGTCACAATTACTGTTTTAGAGTAATGAAATCTCGTTGTTCCGACATTACAATGTTTTGTAATAACTGCTGTACTTTGTTGCAGACTTCCGGATAGAAAGGCCTAATTTAATATCTAAAAGAGCGTTTTCAATATTGTTCTTAGTGTAATCAGGCATGCTTAATTTATTAATCAAGTTTGTTTATTGATATTTCGAAGAAAAAAAATAGGATAAAACGTGGATTGAAAAGACGATGGTTGTATTAAAAAAACATATTGAAAAGTGACTGGTTGTGGGAATGACTGATTGAATAGGTGGTGCTCTTAAGTCATTGTTTTTAATCTACACAATATGAAAATGAAATAAAAGATATCATCATTCAAAATAAAAAAAAAAAATAAAAGGTAATAATAAATCATTATGTAACTATGTGACGTAAGGACAATAAACGGATTTTCTATCTAGAATAATAAATCAAATACACAAGATTTCTAATTTGTGGGATGTGTATTTTGACCCCGAGACACACGGCTGAATCACAACTTGATATTTAGATTTGTTAGTCAAAGAAAGTTTTAAACTAACTGAATATAATTCAGATTAATAACTTGGTTTTGCTGTTCCTATGATAGACTGTTTATTATTGTCATTATCATTAGAGTATGTGACTAATGACTTTTTGAGAAGGTATTTTTTTTTTTCAACTGTGGAACAGTACAGTATGATCGCGACAGAATTAAAATGATTTTTAAAACAACAGAATTCTTATAGCTAATTGCTCTTCTTTGTTTTGGCTGAATATATTTTTTTTCTCATGAAAACTGATTGGAATCACGATAAGCTTGATAATCTTTGTACTAACTGTAGTCTGGCAGTGCGCCGCAAATGACACACGCTCAGATTGATTGGAAATCATACTATCAGGCTTTTTATTACCAAAATCCTCATGTTCAGAAACAGGTTTTTCTATTTATCTGTATATTGTTATCATTTATTTACATTGCTTTACACAATATTGTGGGTTGTCAAGCTGCCTGGGCTGATCCCTCGAGTTGTGTTATATGAGAGCTAGTTTTGTTCCAAATGTCTGCGCTATATACGGTGAGTGTGGTTACCCTACATTTTTTTTCTTTTCAATTAATTTTTTTTTCACAACGCCTCAACAGATAACAAAACGGAAAAGACAAAATAAAAAACATCAATTTTTTTTTTCTCGATCTCCGATTTTAGATATATAAACCTATCACCTTCCCTTTTTCTATCTCCAGTTTATGAGACTCTTCAAATCATTACAGGCTTTTCTCAATTCAAGTAGAAAAATGTCAACTTCCGTTGGTGGTGAACGTACTTACAATGATGCGGTACACGCATTAAATAATTTGCAAACCAATTTTGCTGCCATTGACGCGATAAGAAAGGCAGGAATCAAGGCCAATGACCTTGCTATACCACAAATGGTTGAGTGGATTAGACGTGCTGGTTACCAGGTCAGTAAAGACTTAATAGTGTACATTTGTCGACGAAAATGCTAACTAATGTTGTCTTCAGCCCTCCGACTTTGACAAACTTAATATTATCCATGTAACTGGCACTAAGGGCAAAGGCTCAACATGTGCTTTCGTACAATCCATTCTGAAACAGTACCAACCCGAGATTGTGGGTGACATTGGTCTTTACACATCCCCGCATCTTAAGTCTGTCAGAGAGCGCATTAGAATTAATGGCGAGCCCATCTCAAAAGAAAAGTTTGCCAAGTACTTCTTTGAGGTTTTTGACGCTCTTGACAACTCCAAGAGTGACATAGAGAAATTCCCTGATATGACCGAGGGCGTAAAGCCCAATTATTTCAGATACTTGACGCTACTGTCATTTCATGTTTTTCTCAAAGAGGGAATTCGCACGGCCATCTATGAGGTTGGCATTGGCGGTGAGTACGACTCTACGAATGTAATTCAAGCGCCTACGGCAACCGGTGTTAGTTCGCTCGGTATTGACCATACACTGATTTTGGGAAACACAATTGAAGAGATTGCATGGAACAAGGGTGGAATTTTCAAAAAAACAGCCAAGGCATTAACAATCACACAGCCTGAATCCGCGCTCCAGGTGTTGCGCGAGAAGGCCGAGGCCAAGGGCACGCAGCTCGAGGTGCTTGAGCGTCACCCACAGCTAGCTCAGATCACTCTTGGTCTTCCTGCTAAGTTCCAAGAGCTTAACGCGACGCTTGCAATTTCGCTGGCGCAGGAGCATCTAAACAAACTGGGCGCGGATATTCCTACGATTAACCCGTTGCCGGAAAAGTTTGTCAAGGGCCTTGAGACTGCAACATGGCCCGGCCGCTGTCAGACGCTACCAGATGGTAAGGTTACTTGGTACCTTGACGGTGCTCATACCCAGGAAAGTATCAAGGAGGCTGGTATCTGGTTTTCGGGAATAGCTTCGAACGATGCTAAGCACAAGGTGCTGTTGTTCAATCAGCAGACACGCGACGCCAGCGCCCTTGTCACCACGCTTTCAAACGCACTTGGAAATGTTGAGTTCGACCACGTCATTTTCTGCACAAATGTGACGTGGTCTTCTGGTACATACTCGGCAGAGCTGACTTCTCTCAATACATCTAAGGATGATGTCGACCACCTTGTTGTGCAAAAGTCGCTCGCGGAAGCGTGGGCCAAGATTGATCCGCGCAGTGAACGCCATGTTTTTAGCAACATTCAAGATTCGGTAGAGTTTATTCGCGCGCTTGACGGTGACTCCCAGGTTCTCGTTACTGGTAGTTTGCATCTTGTCGGCGGCTTCCTGGCAGTCTACGAAGGCGAAGACTAGTTGTTTCATAACTTAAAAATAAAATCATGAAAAATCTATTGTAAAAGTAGTAGCAGTAGTAATAATAAACAAAGTAATAAACAACAATAATAATAACAACAAACAAAAACATATGAACATTCGTTAGATCTCATCTACTGTTTCAGCGGCTTCTCAAAGTTGGCTTGCAGCCAGATGCGGAACATCTTTATCCGTCGCTGCCTGTTAACCATCAGACGGCGATCAGTAGCAACCTTTTTAACCGTGAACACAGAACCAAAAATCTCCTCAAGCTCTTGCTCCGTAAAGAAGTAAACACGGGTGCCATCACCACGAATGTAAAAATTTTCGTCCAGCAAGCGACCGCCCTTGAAGCGCAACTGGGTCAGGTCGTAACGGCCGTAGTCACGGAAAAGAATCTGGCCACCAGGCTTAAGCAGGCGATCTAGGTTGACAATGGCTTGCTTCCATTGATCAGGTGAGAGAGCCGAAAACACAAAAATCATAACCACAACGTCAACCGAGTGAGGCTCAATGTTGACGGGTAGCGCGCCCGACGGTTCAGCCAGGTCCCAGACATGGGCCTCGGCATACTCGGGGTTGAACTGCTCAGAGGTCCGCACAATCTCGACCGCTTGTTTCGAAAAATCAACACCAGTAATGCGCAGATCCGGATTCTGGTTTGCCTGCAGCACTGGGAAAAGTGTGTTACCGGCTCCACAACCGACCTCGAGAATGCGACGGGGTCCGGCGTCGGGCAGGGTGGCCTCATACAACGCGGGAAACTCAACGCGCAGCCATTTGCGATCTTTGAAGAAATTGGCCTTGTTGTTGCGGTAGAATTGATCCCAGTATTTGGCGGGTTGGGACATATAGAGGTCTACAAGGGGAGGGGTTTGGTTAGATCAGGGTTTGATTTTAATTGTGGGAGGAGGAGAGACCTGAAACTTACTCTTGTCAAAAGCCTTGACTGGTGCTTCTTTCTGCTTTTCGATCTTGGACTCAGCCTCAATTTGTTGCTCTTCATCCCACTCAGCGTGATCCCTGAGACAGTCATTTGGTTAATAAAACAAACAAATAAATAAATAAATAAAAGTAGAATATAAACTAGGCAGATCTGTACTTACCAGGCGTTGTGGTTCCAAATGTCGTCATCCGACTTGAGCACACGCTGACCAAATGTGAATGGCGTATCACCTCTCTCAACGCGACTCTGCTCTTTAGGAACCTCGTCCTTAAATTCAGACTGCTGTTGCTGTTGCTCAACCTGTTTCTCTTCCGACATTGTTCTAAATCACTTATTTATGTAATTAAAAAAAAAAGACGTTGTGATGAATGTTTTCTTTTTTTGTCAACCATCTGAAATTTTCACAAAAAAAAATTTTTTTTTTTCCCAGAAGGGCCTAGTAAATTAGATGCCCCAACCCTCAAATAAGCAAATAAATAAAACATGAATGTTGGTACTTAAAATTTAAAGCTACAGACTTGTGAAATACACTCTACTGTAACATTTGAGACCAAAGCGATTAGTATATACTAAGAAGTCTGCAAGATAACAATTAAAATTAAAAACAATAATAAATATAATTACTGTTTAAGAAACATAAAAAACCAAATATATATCGCTATATTTACTCATTCATTTACTATATATTTCACGAAATAAAAAATTAACAGTCTTGTTTTATCGTCTTTGTTGTATTAACAAACTCTCACAAAATATGAGACTCCTGCTGCATGTTATTAGCAAGAAGAAGAAGAAGAAAAAAAAAAAACGGCTATAAACCGGCAAAACTCCTGTTTAACTCAGATAATAAGTATTATTTTATATATAATTTTAGTTTATTGTTTTTATAGCCAATTAATTATGAGTTATATAAAAAACAAAATAAATAAATACCCTCCCAGAATTTCATTTCTTCTTTATATATCTTTGTTATTATTATTTTAATTATGTAATTATGTGATGTAAGGACAATAACCAGATTTTCTATCTAAATATCCTTTCAGAGTAGATCTCTTACTACTGGTGGTAATACTTTAGGCATTTTCACTTTGATTGTTTTTCTATGGCGCATATAAAAATTAAAAGACTGATATTAAATTTTTTTCAAGTAATACCAAACAAATACAAACACATTTTGAATATCACAAATCTGTTTATTTTCTTTTTTTTTTTTTTTTTGTTAGATGCACATCGCATTGTACAGCTACAGAAACTTTTTTCGATTTTTAGATCGACTAGGTTCAAGATGACAGATTGTGAAAAGAATAACGGTCCTGCAAGCGGATCTAGTTTAAACCACAACGATAAAAAAAAAAAGTGGATATTAATATATAAATATTAATTGGCTTATAATTTTTGTCACTTCTAACGATTTTTTTTTTTTTTTTTTCATCATTGAAGATTAAAAATCGGTTCCTGCGTAAATAGGAGCTAGCATCAAAGGATATAGAATCTAGAAAATCTAACCAAGACTCGAGAGAGATATAGCTACATTTTCAAGTAACACTTTGAAAAAAAAAATTGCTGCTTGCAAGCTGCTATTGTTAGACCAAGACTAGTAGTAATCCTCAGTTACGAAAACTTATGAGACAGCCTTTGAGACGGTTTGATTTCTATCTACTATTGTAATAATTCTTTTTGTTGCTGTTCTCGTTGTTGTGGCAGTTAAAGGGATGGTATCACTAGTACGTATTAACAATACTTGTCAAAATAGTCTAGAACTTGCCCACATGTCATTGCTTGCAGAAGGAACCTGACAGATTCCCATGCTGATACCATCACGTACTGGTCACCAAAATATACATATATATTTTTTGTCTTTGTTATATTTGTTTTTTTTACCAGGGACCTCGCCTCCCCATAGTTATAAAGACATTCTAAATCTCTTTCTTTGGAAAAAAGCCCATAGCCTGTGCGGCGACATTTAATACCAAAACAGGAAAAACATAAACAAATAAACAAAAAACCTTCCCAATACATTATGAAAAAAAAAAAAAAAAAGGCTGGCTCTGTGTGCGTATTTTTTTTTTTTTTTTAAAAAACTTACAAAAACTTGTCAACAGGACAGCCCCCAATACTTAGTTTGTCAATGATAGTCTCTCCACCGGATTTTTTTTTTTTTTATTACAAAAATTTTTTTTTGTTACTGCTATGGTCTGTGCATATACTTGATTGTACTTTTATACTTCTTGACAATTCCTGTTTAAATATATCTTCTCGGATATTTGCTCTTTTTTTTTTTTTTCTGTTATTCATTTATTCACACAAAAACACACATTGACTCCCACAACTTAACACCACTATGGGAAATTCCAATTCACATCAAATCACACCTGAAACCGCCAACCAGGTCGTTTTTGGGCAGCGGTCTGAAATGTCACCGCTTGAGACGCTTGAGCTCATCAATAACCTCGAGAAACAAATCAATACTATTGTTCAGAATTCCAACATTGCGCTTGTTCGTGTTGATGACGGTATTGCGGTTTCAGAGCTCGACCAACAACTACGACAATCCAAAATCATCCGACGTCTCGACGAGGACATTGAAGAAAAGCTTGTACAGATTCAATTGCAGCATATTCGAAAGTATATCCACAGGGACATTTTCACCACTTACACGTCCGACCACAAAATATCACCAGACTTTCCAGCCTTTTCAGAAACTTATCTCGTTGACCGTGATACAATAAAGCTGCCATCAGTAGCCGCGTATAAACTCCGATTACAACAAAAAGAAGAAGAGCGCCAAATTAAACTAAAAAAGGAACAAGAGCAGCAGCGGCTGGACCAACTGCATCAGCAAAAGCAAAAACCCATCATCAAAAGCACCAGCAACAGCAGTAACATAAGTCAAACAGGTAGAGTTGAAGCTACGCGCCAGTCGCGCTTCAATGGGCCTTATCAGTACGTACCGCGCGAGGCGTCTCCGCTAGGTAATAACAAGACTCACCGTCAGCATCAAAGTCATCCTCAACAATCCCAACAACAACAGCCAATTTTGCCATTGCCAACGGCGCGCCAGACGCTACCGCCTCCCACTTCTTCAGCCCAGTCTTATGCCGACCTCTACAACACTCTTATCCCGCCTATTTCTGACAGTCTCTCCAACACTGACAGCTCTCACTCCAACCGTAGTAGCACCATCTTTTCTTCTGCAGATGAGAATACCAACGTGACTGCTTTCAGCAATGATAAGACAAACAACACTCTTGCCAACCTATTACCACCGCCAATGGCCCCAATCAAGCAGGAAGAGCACAATTCCAGTGGCTGGCTGCCCGCGCCTGACAGCCCTGACTTTGCAGAATCCCAGAAAAAGCACTATATGTCTCTGATGAGTTACCTCGAGCCTCCTAGTAGCAACAACAACTCAAAGCCTCCTTTTTCACCATATACAGAAAGCATTTACTCTGAATTTTCTGTGCCAGATAGCATTGTCGACATGTCAAAGTTTCCCGAATATCGCAGCCATTACATCAACCATTATACACCATCGGGCTTTCAAGTCGTGCTCAACAACGATGACATTGTGAGTGAACGTGCGCCTAGTGAGGCTGGTGACCTCAAAGACGTTGAAGTGTCTGACGTTGAAACCATCAAAGAGCCGGTTGCGCCTGAGTCGCCGTCGCTAACTGAGGTATTTGCTCAACACGCCAAAGACGGTACGTCATTTACGCTCGAAAGCACCAAGATTGAGCAGCGCATGAGCATGATTATGCAGGAAGTCAAGCCGCTTGTAATCCGAGAGAAAGCTTCAGTCATTGAAAAGTTGCAGCCAACTGATAGTATGTCAACAGTTCAGCCCATACCATCGCCAGAATCGCTTCCAATGCCGAGCCCGCACTCGCCACTGCTTTCAGGTAGTGATATTTTTGTTGATGCTAATTCGCCCCCTTTGACCTATGATGACTTGCTGAATCGCACTACCGTCGCGACGCCTATTTCAGTTGCTGAAAAGCCCATGAAACACGTTGTGATTCAAGAACCTTCGCCTGTTTTGTCACCTGTGCCTACACTGACGCCGGCTGATAGTCCTGTTCCAGAGCTAGTAGCCTCTGCTGTCAACAACAATAATGAGGACAATGACAATGTTATCATTATAGTTCCTGAGTCTTCTACCACTGCTACACCACTGCAGCTTTCTATTCCTGAACAAGTCGAAGCGACAGATCGCGCTATGGTCTTGCCTTTCTTGGAGCTCGAGCAAAAAAATCCTACTTCTGTAGTTGTGGCTGAGCAGCCTAACTCCAAAGAGCTTGTAGCTAATGCTGTATCCAATGATCGTCGCCTGGCGGCCAAGTCTGTAGTTCTTGCTACTCCTGCTGTTGTTACTGGTGCAGTAGCAGTGGTTCGCAAGAAAAGCACAGCGCCTCCTCCCAAAAAGTTTCGATGGTCATTCAATCTGTTTTCTTCATCAAACAAGAAAAAAAGCAAGACACCTGCTGGCAAGCACACCAAGACCAAATCCATGCCTAATGGTGCTTCCACAGTAAAGCGGGTATCATCTGTACAAGGCCAGAGGTCATCGACCAAGCGCTCTGGCTCTATTCGCCGCAGTGCCACGCCTATGCAGCGCATGGGTTCTATCAAACGTCAGAGCTCTGTTCACAGTGCATATACTGTTTTTCCTGGTTCATACACTGCTGCTATTGCCGGCGCGGCCATGAAGCGCAATGAGTCTCTCCGCCGCAATGGCTCTTGCAAGCGGGCTAGCTCAGTTTCGTCAACCATTTCCACAGGCTCCCATGCTCGTCATCGCAAGACGGCCTTCAGTCCAGCCAATTCTGTATCATCCTTTGACTTCAAGCAGCAACAGCAACACAATCTTGTTTCTCGTCGTCCGTCAGCTGCCCGTGGCGCACAGCGCTATCGACACAACGTACCTGCAAGAGCTGCCGGCAGCATAGTTGCTACTAGCCGGCCATACCGTGGCTCAGTCTACCCAATTCAACCACAGCCACAGACTACTCCAGCACCCGAGTACCGCATGTACACTTCGAAATCAGGAACGCTGCGGCGCAAGGTTTCTGATATTTCCATTGCATCCAAGCTTCGTGACATTAACGGGGACAAGACGCTTCTGGGTCAAGGCATCCCTCCCAAGGTGCCACTGCATTCGGCCAAGTCTTTGCGCCGGCGTGGTACAGGTATTGGTGTAGCTGCTGCTGCTGCTATCAGCGCTGATCAACTGGTATCAGCCACCGCTTCTCATGAACAGGACACGGACAAGGCTATGTATGACACACAGATTTACACGCGCAAGTGCACGTTTAAGCGCGCCAACAAGTCTGCCACTGATGTTTGTACAGAGGCCAAAGAGGAGAAGAAAGATGAGATTCTGGCGGCAGAGGCATCATCATCATCACCCTTGCTACCCAAGAGTGCGAGCCAGTTTATGCTTTCAGGCTATGAAGAGAGCAGCACTCGACTCAAGGTAGTGAATCGTCACAACGAGTCAGCTTTGACCACGCCACAACTTGGCACGACTAGTACCAACACTAGTGTGACAGCTGCCAATCTAGCTCATGAATTTCACTCGCAAAACAAGCTAATGGCATCGCCCAACCCTGCACTTCTTCAGGTCAGTGCTTACCGTGACAAGGATCAAGCAAGCGTGCGTAGCATGGCAACAACAGACACACTAAAGATTCAGTCTAAAACTAATGAGTCGCTTGCCAGGGCCAAGAAATATTTTTCTTGGGGTCCTCTTCAACAGCAACAAGTGTTAGAGGCTAAGAAGAAACAGTTCATGGTGCCGGCCACTAACCCGCTTCCGGACGCAAAGATCTGCGACTCACCGCGGTTGACATCAGATGCGGCTGGGAAGCGCCACACAGTGCTGGGCACGCCAGGCAATGTCGGTAAAGGCTACTTTTTTGGGTTAGACATTTTGGGAACGATGGATCCGGAGCAGGTGAGCACGGCTGGGGCGTTATCGCCAACAATTCGAGTGGTCGGCCGCAAGAGTGACGTCGAAGAGGCTAAAGATGATGTTGAAGAAAATGAAACCGACGAAAGTTTATTTGAGAGTTTACAAAACCGACGGTCAATTCACTTGGCAGATGCTGTAGAGCAGAGCAACCGTCTTTGGGCTGATCGCGGGGCGTTATTCTATGAGGGCAAGTGATGTGGCGCAGAGAAAGTTTTTTTTTATTTTTTTTATTGTATTTTAAGTCCATGTGCTTTTAGTGATGTTTATGAGTATTGTTTTTTTTTCATTACTATTATTATGTATAATGTATAGTGAGTGATTAATTTGAATGTGTTTATTTTTATATCTACATGATAGACTTCAAGGAGAAGATGCAAACGATTAAAAACAAAAACAAAAAAGAATTAATCAGCGTGTTAGTTGAAAAAAAAAAAAAAAATCTATTTTTGTGTTTATTGATTAATAGGATATTTCATCATGAAAGAGATATAGTATATTTCGGTTAATTGCATTTCGAGTCATTGTAAACAGTCATTGTAAATGGAAACGCTGTTGTTACTGTATTCATGTTTCTAAAATTAAAAAAAAAGAGAAGGAATCAGTGTGTGCCTGGTTTAAATGTATTGTTGAACAAAGACACAACACACGGACATTCCCAAAATTGGATACAAACAGACGACAACATTCGTCATAATTTATCTATTTTTTGTTACAATCATCAATCTCATTCAGACCCCTTGTTTTTTTGGTGTTTTATTTTTTTTATTTGAAAAAAATATATTGAAAAAGATAATGATGGTGGTTCTGTTTGTTTAAGCATTATTGGATATATATTTTTAATTCATCCGAATTGTTCAGGTATTATCAGTAAATTGGTGTTTCGGAAGATGATATTTGAGAGTCTTGACAGCCCCCCCCTGGAGGTTGTTGTTGTTATTATTATTATTATTATTATTATTATTATTATTATTATTATATTATTATTATTAATTATTATTATTATTATTATT
>QVTG01000137.1:0-53352 GCA_013305925.1 Geotrichum reessii | reverse complement strand
ATAATAATAATAATAATAATAATAATAATAATAATAATAATAATAATAATAATAATAATATAATAATAATAATAAAATATTTGTGCATATTTGACATGTATCAGTCACGATGACTATCACGACCCACAACAAAAATAGGAAAGGTTTAAAAGATAGCCAGTACAAGTAACTTTAGCCATTATTGCCTTTTTTTGAAAAGATTATTGATAAAAATAAAAAAAATCTATTTACAAATATTATGGTAATAAACATATTTAATGTTTTGTTGTAATTTTTGTTTTCTAGAGATCATAAATTCCATACGTATATTGAAAATTCTTCGCTCCTCCGAGGGTTTTTTTTTTCTTTATCGTTCGTGTGAGTAAAAAAAAATTAACTCATGTGGCTAGGTATGGTTAAAACAAAAAAGGTTAAGGAATAATGAAAAAGATTACATGATGTACCGATGTAATCTTGCATAAATTTGAGCAAGCTATTAAGGAAACCAAAATGAAAGCAATGCGATGGTACCCTCTTCATTCTCATCCCCCCTTTTTTTTTTTGTTTCTCCAAGGTAAAAATCTTTGATACATGAAAATAAAATCAGTCTTGAAAAACAATAAAAAATGAAAGCAGTCTTTTATTTTCATATCAATTACAAGGTATACTCACAAATTCGTACATAGACGCAAAGCGGACCAGGAAGAAGAAGAAGAAGAAGAAGAAAAAAGGAAGTAGCAGTTGGTTATTGCGGAGTTGAGCGCTACTAAACTTATTTTTTTTTTTCATTTTTATATAGATAACAGAAAAAATATTTATTTTGTTTATTGTTTTTTGATTCAATTTTACCATTTGTTCAACATAATAAACACATTGCTCATACTGGCATTATAATTATATATTAGAACACAGAATAGATTAAACAGTTTTGAAGGCCATTTTTACAAAATAAAAGAAAAAAAAATGCCAATAACTGTCGTAGCCAATTAGGTAGAATGTTTTTTTCTCTGGGTTTTCAGGACCAAACCACAACTCTCAAAGCATTGGGTTTTTTGAGGAGTTTGGTTAATTGAAGCCGTGGGTTAGTGAAAATAAAACACACACACAAAAATTAACATTATTTCCTTTTAATAAGAATTCAAGGTTATTTTATGGTTAACATAACGTGAAGGTGTAAAAATAGAAACCTTAAAATTTACATTTTTTTTTAGCCAGACCAAACCACGCTTAAAAGTCGTCTATCGGTTTTTGCTTTTTTGAGTCTGTTGCCGAACATTCCATCAAAAAAAAAAAAAATTTTTTTGAAAAATTATTTTATCAATGATAATGAAATAATAATAAAAAAAAAAACTATTTAAACCTCTGACCGTCCATACCTCCTTTTTTTTTTTTTTCCCTTTTTTTTCTTTTTTTTTTTTTTTTTTTTTCTTCTTTTTTTCTCCTCAACCACGCTCGTTCATAGTCACTCGCTTAACTCTTATCCTATCTTTTCTATATTAACAATGAAGTTCTCTGTTGCTGCCGTCGCTGCCTTCGCTGGTGCTGCCTCCGCTGGTTTCGTTAACGTTACCACCGTTACCATCCCTTGCGAGATCACCTCCACCTCCGTCGTTGAGTCTTACGTCACTTACTGCCCTGAGGCTACTACCATCACTGAGGGTAACAAGACCATTGTTGTCACCAAGCCCGGTACCATCACCATCACTGACTGCCCCTGCACCAGAACCTCCACCAAGAAGACCGTCACCGTTACCACCTGCCCCGTCTCTAACGGTACCCCCGTTCTTCCTTCTTCTATCGTTCCCGTCACCTCCGTTCCCGCTGAGAAGCCTTCCAAGGAGGTTCCTGTTGCCAACAAGACCTCTTCTGGTGTTCCCCCCGTTTCTCAGGGTGGTGCTAACGCCATTGGTGTCTCTGGTGCCCTTGCCGGTGTTGTTGCCGCCGCTGCTTACTTCCTTTAAGCGACTTTAAATTAATTTTGTATTTTATCAGATAGTTTTGTTATTTAAATAATTTAGATTTTAATTTAATGTTTGTTTAGGGTTTTTTTCAAAAAAAAAAATAAACTGTCAAATCTTTGCTAAAAATTAACGCTTTCACAGATATCTAATCGAAATGAGCTTTGAGCCGATGAGGTTTTTAGTATTAGATTTAAAAAAGCTTATTTTCTTGGCTCATCCTCAAATACCAGTCTATTGGGTGAAGGCTTTTTAACGAATGTAATATTGCAAAGTCTGTTTTAAAAACTATTGAAAAAATTATTAGACTTGATTTTAAACTTGTTTAACAGAATCAACAAATTAAATAAAAGTTTCATTCTTGAGTACGTTAAAGTTACTGGGTGTTCAATTGTTCCAAAGGGAGAACAGAGATGGATTTAAAACTATCTTTTTTGTATTCTTATTATTATTTCTCAGCTCAAAAAAGATGATAAAAACTAATGCGTGATATTCATAAATTTCTCATCTTATATTTTAAGAGTTGCCCTTGATACGAGGGGGGGATAACTGACAATATTAAACAAGAGGGAGAACGAAGCGGGATTTCCTTTTATTTTTTTATCACTTTTTTTTTTTTTGTGTTAATTATTTGATATATGGAGAGTAAATTTTTACTAAAACAAAATCTATTAAAAAAAAAAAAAAGTAAAGAAGGGGGAAGTGAGGTTTGTTGGTTTTGTACAAGTACATATTGTAATCATCGAGTCTGAATACCAAAAAAAAAAATAACCCATTTAATCACAATGTATACAATAATGCCAATAATAAGTCAGCCCAGGTTATGCGATTTTACCAAAATAACCGTCTTTTGCTTTTTTTTTATTTTTTATTTTAGAATTATATTGGCGATAATTTTATCTTTCAGCTTATTACAAGTAACTTATACAAACACTTGAAAAAGCTAAAAGATAAACTTGAGTTAGGAGCTTTTAAAAAAAAAAAGAAAACAGTTAAAAAAAGAAGGTCAATCCTAATTTTGTTCAATATCAAAAACTGATAAAGATATCATCATGTGTCTGTACGGATCTCATGAAAAAAAAAAAAAAAAAGCCCTTGTCTTTTTTTACTTGACTAATAGATTTCTAAAATATACATGCGCGCACATGCGCAAAAATCTAGTCTTGACCCCCTTGTTTTATCTTGGATCCGTGTATATACACATGAATGCAAAAAAAAAAAAAAAAAAAACAAGCACCACCTTTTTCTTTTTGCTGGGGAACGGTTTTGTTAATTTTCAGTAGTATTATTACAAAAAGAATTTATGGTTAACAAATCTTGTCGATCACTTTTAGTATGTACTTTTTTTTTTTTTTTACAAAAACCTTCCCATGTATACTGTACTACTTATGATTTTTTAATTTTTTTATTTATTTTTTTTAATAAAAAACAATAATGGTGAGCACTTTCCTCTTTACCGGTATTTAATAAGTTGGTATGACTAGGAATTTCAAATTTACTGTTTTCACTGAAAAATAAAAAACCAACATTTTTTTACTCATAGAGCACACCAAACTATCTCAAGTATTTCTTATTCTTTTTTTTTTTTTGTTTAAAATTGTTTATTGTTCAACATTTTGTTCAACTAGACAATTCTAGTTATGAATCCTTCCACAGAGAATCAAAGCCTGATTAAAAGATTTGAAACATAACTTTTTTTTTTTTTTTAAAAAAAATAAAATGTTTCTGGCTGTATTTGAAATCTCTAATCCGACTCCTGTTCAGACCCTGAACATGTGAACTTTTATTTTTTTTTGTGCCTGTAAACGTGGTGTGTTAATATACCCGCACTCATTGACAAAGATTTTCTAGTGGAATCTTTACTGCAAAATAATAAAATGGCAGTTTGGGTATTCTCTGGCTCTTGTTTAGCAATTGTATCCTGAATCTATAGTGGATTCAAGTAAGGATATTTCTATAGCAGTCTTTAAGTTTTATTTTCCTGTGACTTTTAGAAACCATCTTCTAGGTATCAAAGGCGTCAGAATATATATATAATGTTGTATTTTTCGCAGGTTCACTTTGTTACTTTTGTGGAATTCGTCAACCAGATTTTGAATTCAATCTAATATCCTTTGCTCTCTTGCTTCTTTTTCTGACCCCTCTAAAGCAATGACCTTTGTGAAGAGGGCCCATTTTATTTGTCGAGCTTTGTGAGAATACAGGGGATAGGAATATAACCATAGTGTTTTCAGACTAATCTAGCATCATAGCCTAGTTTTTTTTTTTTTTTTTTTTTTTTTTTAAAAAAAAGCCTTCTGCAGTCTTGATGACATTATCGATTTTTTCTTTCTTAATTTCAAAAAAATTTAGGAAAAGAATTCTCTTTTCGACGTGGGTAATTTGCTTTACTTATCGCAATCGAATCACTCAGTATCTACTTTTTTTTTTTTTTTTCTTGAAATGGATATTAATGAAATTGTTGTTACCCAATTATGGCAAATGATTGTTCTTGTACGCATTCACAGCGTCAATGAAGGCTTGCATCTCTAATGACAGGCAGGAGTTTTCTTATAACTCCAAGTATATCTACAAAAATTTGTTTTATAGTTGAAATTTCTTTTTTTTTTTGTGAAAAAATTGTGTAGGAGCTTTTTTTTTTTTTAACATGAGATTTCATAGGATCACAATGTGATGTACGGCCATCGTTGTAGATTTACCTCGATGCTCCAAAACCATTTGATTCAATATTATTTTTTGTATAATTATAATCAGTTTATTGTCTTTATAGCTGATTATGAGTTATATAAAGAAGAGACATTAAGTAAATGCAAGAAAAGACCACTTAGCGGTGGCTAAAACATTTCCATTTCAATTGCTTCAATTGCTTTAATGGCACCTAATTTTTCTCGAATAAGATCTGTGTGTCAAGGGAAACCCGACAAGATTATCATTATAATCACAGGTTCCTAAAAAAAAGCAGGGCGGAAAAAAACCTTGGCAGGCTGTGCTGTTAAGCTGACCATCAATTGAGGAGGTGTAGCAGTGAGTCGAGAAACTTTTATCACCGCTTCACTGTCCTTTTTTTTTTTTTTCTTTTTTTGATATATCAAATAGAACGCTAAGGATCAAGCTCAAGGAAGGCTATTGTCACAAAGAGTGCAATTTCTTCAATAAATGTCCGACAGTTTCAGGCTGGCCATACTTGTGGTTTTTTTTTTTCTTTTTCTCAGAACTTTTACCTTCTCATTATCTTTTGTAAATGCATTGGGAAATAACCATACAGAGGAATAGCATATTATTACAAGTTATTCATAGAGTTCAATATGAAAATGACAGGAGTGGTAAAACACCTTTTTTTTTTCTCATTTCTGTATTAGAATTTTTCTATATATAATGCTTTGATTAATTGATCTTTCGATCCTTTTTTTTTTTTTTTTTTTTTTTTTTTGAATCATTATAATTAATTATTTACGTGGATTATTATCGTCACTAATGTATTCGTTACAAACATTTTAACCTAAGTCTCATAGTTTAAATAATAAACATCAAGTTATAAATATATATATATATTTTTTTGTTTGATTAAGCCTATTTTTGGGAACAAGAAAAAAGAAGGCCATATAGAAACCTTCTTGATTAAGAAAAAAAAAAAAAAAAAGGTTCAAAATTTGACAAAGCAAATGGATATTAAAAAAATTTTTTTTTTTTTTAGTCTTGTCAAACATATTCATCATCCTCAATTCTGAGAATTTACTATAAAGACGTCACTCATCATTTATTATTAATATTTTTTATTTCATAACTTTTCAAAGTTCCTCATCCCTCCCTCGTTCACCCCTCCTCACATATATCAGCAACTACTTTTATGAACTTTTGGCAACAAACACGCCTGCACTTGCTGTTTATTTTCTTTGGGATTGCTGGATTTTTAGCTCGTGTCGGGCTGGTTCGCTTGACAGCGCACCAGGGTCTATTTGGTGGCGGCATCGTATGGGCAAACTGCGCGGGGTGCTTCATCATGGGCTATTTGGTGAAACATGTCTTTGTGGCTACGGCACCTAAATCAGATTTTTTGCCGCATGGTGCAGGACCATCAGAATCAAAACTACCATGTAATTCACAACAACAGGAGAGAAGTCCGACAATGGTAGCATCTTCAGAAGATTCCGAGGCACAGCCAAGACAGTCGGGGTCACCACCGCCCTCAAAATCCGATATCCCACTGTACGTAGGCCTGACTACTGGGTTTTGCGGCACCCTAACGTCGCTGTGCTCCGCCGTACTTGAGTTGTTTGAGATCGCCGCAAGTACCACCTCAACGATTTCCGGCGGTGCCCAGGACGCCGCGGCGGGCGGTGACTTTGAATTTCCAAATTCTGGGTACGGTATCCCCGCGGGGCTCGCGTATCTTATTATCACAGCGACAGTGTCTACAGCTAGCTTTCGGGCCGGTGGGCACTTAGCAACGGTGCCATACATCAAAACACTAACCCTAACGCCACGCGTAATTTTTTTCATTGAGATGGTAATTTGCGCTTTAGGCACCGCTGCGTGGATCGTTGTCTTGGTCCTTGCCATAGTTTCTGGTGCCACGACGACCTCGACTGTTACTACAAATGAAACCGGGCTTACAGTAGTGGTGACCTCTAGCAGCCGACTGTCCCCCGCCGCTCGTTACTGGACACTTGCCATGGTATTTTCGCCCATAGCTGTGTACATGCGGTATTGGTTGTCGCGTTTGCTTAATCCTGTACTGTTTGCCCGCAAGTTCCCGCTCGGCACATTTTCGTGCAACGTGCTTGCAACCCTGGTCCTCGCCGTGCTGGCCGTCCTCCAGTTCGGGGCCCCCACAAGTGTACTTATGGCTGGCGGTATTAGTTGTCAGGTTGTGAGGGCGCTTGCCGATGGTTTTTGTGCGACGCTGTCAACTGTCTCGACTCTTGTCGCGGAACTACATTCTATTAGACGTAAGTAATTGGTTCTTTTTTTTTTTTTTTACTTTTTTGGTGATTCAAGAAATGTCTAACTTTTTTTTTTTTTTCAGTTGGTTATTCATATCTTTACGGATTATCTTCGATAATAGTGCCATTTTGTTTGATGGTCTTAATATTTGGTTCTTACGTGAGTACTCGATACAATAATTGGTTTCTTGTGTTTTATGGATTCGTCATTGCTAACAATATCTACATATACAGATATGGACAAATGGTTACCATGCAGCCGTTTGTTGATCCGCTTTTATTTATTTATTTATTATTTTCGCGTTCTTTCTAAGTAATACAAATGTATCATAATTTTAATTTAATAATATATTTTTACAAGTTTTACTTTTTTTTTTTTTCGATATATCTGAATTTTCAATAATTTTACCTTCTTCGGTTAGATGCTTTGGGCGTCCTAGTTGTCATGTTGTAGTGAATAGATCCAACCTCAACCTTATTGTCACCCTCAACATCTTCTTCTTCTTCAATTCCATCGTGATGAATCGTAATACTGTTAAACTTGAAAAACGGATCATCCTGATTGTCATCATCCGTCATCTCATTGTGCCCAGCGTTGGTAAAGTCCACGCTCTCGTCGTTATTACCGCGACAGCGCAGTGCCTGGCTGCTTCCGGGCTTGACCTGGCCTTGGAAGGGTATCATGGGCGGTGTCTGATTGCGTAATAGCGCCCACTGCGTGTTTTTAAAAAAAGGGTGTGCCTTAATGTCTGACGCACCCGCACGTGAGCCCAAGCGCTTGTTCTCGTCCTTGATTAACAGCTTTTTAATAATTGACTTGCATTGGCTCGAAATTGTCTGGAAACCATTACCATCAGGAAATGTGACATCCTGGCGGAGAATGTTGGCAAAAGTGGCGTTGCGGCTCTTGCTTTTGAACGGTGTGATGCCGAAAAGCATTTCGTAGATCAAAATTCCTAGTGTCCACCAGTCCACTGCAATGGTGTGGCCATTCCCCCGAATAACCTCCGGCGCAATGTACTCTTCGGTGCCTACAAATGAATTGGTGCGAAAGTCGGCAATACAAGCTTTGGTGTCAATGGCTGGCATATTGTTGTTATTACTGTAGCTCCGTGCATTGTTAACAATAGTTGGAGCGCGAAGCTCTCCGCTCTGTTTTGAAAGATCAAAATCCGACAACATAATATGGCCAGATTGATGCAAAAGAATGTTTTCTGGTTTGAGATCACGGTAAATATAACCCATCAAATGTAAATACTCGAGAGCGGCCGTGACCTCAGCAGCGTAGAATCGGGCGTCCGCTTCACTAATACTTTTTCGTTCTCTAGTTTGCAGGGCCCGGAAAAATTCACCACCCATGCAGTACTCCATACACAGGTAGAGATACTCTTCAGATTGAAATGAGTGATAAAGGGTGACAATAAATGGGTGATTACTTGACGCCAAAATCTCCTGCTCAGCCAAGACCCGCTTGATTTTGTTACGCTTAATCATTTCAGCCTTGTTAAGAACTTTCATAGCAAAAAGCTTGCTGCTGCGCTTCTCGCGCACTAGATAAACTTTACCAGCATCACCCTGACCAAGTAGCTTAATCTTTTCAAAAGAATTAGCGGTGACCTCCACATTCCCAATCTTGACAGAACTACTAGAATAAGACCGACTGTAGCTCTTGGAATTTGCTCGTGGACGGTTAACAGGTGATAAATTTGGTGACGGGCTATTTAATTTTGGATAAACCTTGGTAGAATTGGAAGTGTCTGTTTGAGTAGTGAGATCGACCTCTGAAATGTCGGCAAGTTCGGTGTGCTTCACAATGCCGTTGTCTAATGAGTGGTCTTGGGGCGTAGATGACTCGCTAGACGGCACAATGTCATTAGGGGCAGAAGAAATTCGCCGTATTTGCTTGGCATCATTATCTTTGGGAAAACTCTCCTGATCGCTTTCGTTAACCTCGGTAACGGATACAGAAACATCAGCAACTGGTACGACCGGCGGGGAGATACTAGATTGACTCTGTGTATTGCTTTGATTTCTGGTAGACTCGTCTCTTGTTTTTCCAAGCTTTGATGCCGGAAACAAGGCCTTATTTAGTGAATTGGCCGACTTTACGGGATCGACAACCGCAGGGGAAGATGGGGACCTTCTCCTCAGAAGACGACGCGTTCGTGACGATAAAGAGTTTGACGCAGGAGGAAGCGACGGCGCGATTTGGTCGCTATTTATAGCTGGAAACCCAATAACGTCATTTTCATTGGTCGATATAGGCTGGTTGGCGGCTTCTGCAATTGAAGAGACTGGCGGCGTTGCTGAAATCATAGGTACTGAACCCTTTCTGAGATGGTAAAAGTGATGTGTGCCATTAGGATTGGGGTTAGCGCGCGAGTCTGAAACATTAGATGTACCAGAGTAATCTGGTACGTTTGTCGCCGATGAAGACGAAAATGAAGAAAATTTAAAGAGGTTTTTGAGTTTCTGGGGAAGGTTTGATGAGCCACTATGCTGTTTTTGAAGAGGTTGATTTTCTTTAGTATCACGAGTCTGTTCTGAGTAGTCCCGTCTATGGGTTTGTTGGTCTGCTTGGATTTGTTGGGATTGTTTAGAATCGACTTTAGAGACTAGAGGTAGCATTGAGACCTCAATGTTCGAGCGACTTCTGTTACAGGATACTGGAGAAATCAACGATTTCTCGTTGTAATGGCTGCTAGTGATAGAAGCATCTTGGATCAATGGGCTTATAGTGTCTGTCATGATAGCGGATGAAGAAGATGCAAAAAGATATTATAAAGGCAAGCGAGCGATTATATTAGTAGAAGAGATGAAATGGAAAGATGAGATAATATCAAAAAAAAAAGGATAAAAGTGTAGAAATTATAAAAAAAAAACAAAATAAAAGACAAAAAAAAAAAACTTGAAACAAAACGATTAGTAGTTTACAATATGATTTGTAAAAGAACTTTTTTTTTTTCTTGAAGTTTTAGACGGAAAATAAAATAAATAAAATTTATTAAAATTATGACGATGTTTTTTTAATTTTACTTTTTTTTTTTTTTCTAAATTTATCCGTTTTATTTTTTATTTTTTTCTGTACTGTAATCGTTGTCGGGCTTAAAACAAAAAAAAAACACACTGCGATATTTTTTTTTTATGTATTTGAAGAAATTCATTTATGAGTGTTTTTTTTCTTTCTTTAAATTAACAACTGAAGTTGCAACGCCCAGATTTTAGCTGAATATACGCTTCACTTTGACATGAAAAAAAGTCTAACGGTAGTTTTAATTAAAAAAAAAAAAGTTTTGAAACTTTAAGAATATTAGCATGTTTGTACTGACTTAAATGCCAATTTCATTTAACTGATAATGTATAGACGTATACTCACTAATTCATTTTACTCAAAAAAAAAAAGCCATATATATATATATATATATTTGTTTTTGTCGCAGCCACTAGGAATTATTCATAATATTATTACGAAGATCATCTTGTTAAAAACCGTTTTAACTTCTTATTGTTGTTATCAGATTAAACAACCACAGGATAAAGTTTTTTTGTGACTATATACATTTGTATATCTACTTTGCCTTATGATATACCATCTATTCTTTGTCGTTGAGCTTTTTTTTTTTTTTGTATCTATTAAACTCAGCCTCTTCTTCAAGATCTTTTTCTTTTCAAAATTGACGATAAATCAATTCAACTTGATGATTTTTTTTTCTTTTCTATAATACTGTGTCAATAGAAATTTTACTTTGACAAAAAAAAACTTTAAAAAAGAAACTGTATATTGATACAAGCTCATACGGAATCTCAGAGTCACTTTTGACATGGAATAAGATTGTATTTTATTTTTTTATAATGATCAATAGGTAACAGTACTATCATTAACAGTTGAAACATCAACAATATACCATAGTTATTGATTTTTTTTTTACTTTCAACTGGTCCATATTCTATCATGGGTGGTAAACTGGCTCAATGCTTTATTTTTTCTTTATAAATAAAAAAAAAAAAAAGTTTCACTATACTTTAAAACTTTCTATATAGTGTGTCAAAAAAATTTTTTTTTACCCTTTACGAACTTAAAAGGGATAAACGTGGATCGAAATAGAAAAGTTAAGACACCTAAACCAGTTGTATATATAGTACATTGTCTCGAGGCATTAATGTTTTTTTTTTTCTTTTTTGTTTAATAGTAGTAATCACTCCAATAACTACGTATATAGCTTAGAGCCATAAAAGACAGTATACTGTAGTACTGATTAAAAAAAAAAAAACTTACACTATGCCATCTGTTACAATATCTCAGGCACTGTACAATACTTGAACAATAAACAAAATCTTGATATTTACTGGCTTTTGTCAAACTTGAAAAATAATAAAAAAAAGGGAGCTAAATTCAGCTATCAAAATCACATTTTCTATCTGGCATTTTTGTGTGTGATTTTAGTACACCATTGAATCTGACAATAAAATTTACACATTCCCTCATTTATAACAAATTCCATCTCAACAAAAACTCTACTATCTCATAAATCGTGATCAGATCAAGTTCTGAACCTGGCAAAAAAACTACAAGAAAAAACAACAACAACAACAATAACAAAACACAAGTTCAATTTTCATTACAAGCTTTTTTTTTTTTCCTTTTATAAAACCACAAGATATCTGAGGCCAAAAAAAAAAAAAATTATCGGCTGTAAGAGAAGACGTTCTTAAGGATACCGTCAGCCTGAGCAAGTCTGTTCAGGGAGTCGTCAGCCTCACCACGGGAACGAACGTAACCAGAGAGAACGTAAGTGGTGTTGTCACCAGCAATGGCACGGCCGTTCTCGTCAACGTTGGCAACGTTGATCTGGACAGAGGCGTGGTCCTTGGCCTTGATGATGCGGTTAGTGGCAGAGCACTTGCGGGGAACGTAAAGTTCAACCTGTATTAAAAAATAAAAAGGTTAGTATCTTCATCGATATAATCAATGTTATCAAAGATCTGTCTGTTTCGGTAGAGTTGCAACAAATATTATCGTAATGAATAGGGATCTTTTTTTTTTTAATATTATTTTGGCGAGAGGTTTGGTCCAGTTGAACGGTGCAAAATCATGATCTCCTCCACACATTGACCAAGATCATCATCATTGAATATTCTCAAGCCCAACTTCCCTTCGCCTCTTCTTCTTAGTCGCCCTTTTTGTCGAGCGAAAAATATACCAAATAAAACAAAAAAACACCCCTCTATTGCAATATATTCTCTTTTTTTTTTTCAGCAGTCTCGTCATTGGTCGAAAATAAACTTACGAGAACACCCTTGTCGTTTTCCATTTTGTCTTATTTAATGAGTTTGTGTAAAAAGTGCAAAAGTCGTTAATAGGACAATGTAATGGAAAAGGGGAAAATTTTTTCAAGAGAAAGATTTCCAGTAAAGTTTGAATGGGTAGTTACCACAGGTGTTCAAAGAAAGCACCAAAGGGTTGGGGTTAGTTTTGAAAATCAATTATTAAGTTTCTGGCATTAATTACATAATTTAAAACCCTTAACCTGTTTTTGCTTTTTTCAGTTAAAATGTGTAAAAGTCAGTCTGACGTGACTGCTAGACTTTTATACTTAAGTTTTATTTATCTATCATATATACCAAGTAGTATGTATTAAATTACAAAACAAATCTCAAGTCACAAGTACAGTATAATAAAATGATAACCTGGGAATTCCTGCAATTAGTGCTCGGAGTTAATAAACCTTTAATCGATAATATATATAAACATATATATGTTTCAATTGTTTTCACACCAATTTTCTGGAAATCAGTAATGAAAAATAAATATGGGAAATTCTATTAAACACACCTTAACAAAAAAAAAAAAAAAATTCAAGTTATCTTTCTAAAGCAAGGTTAATTCACCATGCCCCAAACTGTTTACTCTTGGGGTTTCCACACAAAGTCGCGTTCAATCTTGTCGCCCACTATGCGGCGGAAGGTCTTGTGAATAGTAAGACAAGCCTCAGCAGCTTCTTCTAAAGCCTTATACAGCTGAGCCTCTGTAAACTTACCTGTACTCTCGCATAACAGCAGCCGTGTGACCTGGTTACTCTGAAGCTCGTATGCGATAGTGTGGGTAGACTCAACAAGGTCGGATGTGCTGTCAGGACCTAGGGAGTTCAGCAAAGGATTGATCAGAATCTTTCCAGATTGCAAGATTGCAATAGAAACAGCTGTTACTAACCCCGAAAGTGGAATTCCAGCGTCTAAAAGTGCCAATGAAGTCGCGTTAATGGCGTTTGACAGTTCAAGTGTGTTCTGTAGAGGGGAGAGCAGGAAGTGCGTTAGTAACAATTGCTTCCATACAGTAAACATATTTATGACTCCACAACAATGTTACTTACGTATTTGATAGGCTCACCGGATTCAATGACCTGTACAACTATCTGTATCAGAGTTCTCGGATGGAGGTGTCGCAGAATTACTGACGAAAATGTACCGTAGATCTTGGTTTCTATCAAGTGTTCTCTAGTTGCTACACATCAAACCCTGTTAGCACAAAAAATTTCATGAATAATTGTATATAAAGCAGCATACTCGATAGACCAACAGCAGGTCTCACAACCAAATCGAGGGTTGCCGCCGTGGGGACTTCGTCACGAGCCTTGACTTCAATAGGACCAGAAACAGACGCAATGACTTTGGTTTGACCTTGTTGCCAAGTGGCAGAGCCATCCACTTGGCTAAGTACTGAAGTTTCTAATGTAGGTGCGTCAAATTCTAATGCCATGGTAGTTGGATATTATGTGTGCTGTGATTTTGCGTGAACAATGTTGTCGTTGCTGGTGCTCTGTAGATTGGTTACTGATCTGACAGTAAAATGAAATTTTTTTTGGTGTTGTTTCTACCCGTACCCTATGCTAATGTATGGTTAAAACCGTTTTGTTCTCTCTCCCAATACTCTTTAATATGGCCAGACTTTTCTTATTATAGCTTTTTTATTTATTTATTTATTTATTTTTTTTGTAAATTTTTTTTGTGTATTTTTGTGTGTGTGTTTTTTTTTTTTTTTTTTTTTTTTTGTTGTTGGGTAGTATTTTGAGTTAGACATTATTTTTTTTTAATTTTTTTTTTTTTAAATTATTGGAAAAGACTCTTTCTTCTTCTTCAATCAATTCTTCGTCATCATAAAGTACACATTCCATAGTTTTGGTCATTCATTCATTCATTCTTTTTTCTTTTTTTGTTTTGTTGATTTTGTCAAGAGATTTCGTAAATATCTCTCTTCTTTCGCTTTTTTTTTTTTTTTTTTTTTTGTTAATTTTAATATTTACTAGAAATATTTGCATAGTTACTTATGACCTCGTCAAAACCACAGGAAACTACGCATTCTGATCAAAAAAAATCATTAAATGTGGGAAGTGGAAACAGTACCAGTTTAGGATCCGACTCTTCAATATCCAGCTTTGAATCTGTGATATGCGGTGGTACTGCTGGTCTTGTTTCCCGCATGGTTATTGCCCCTCTCGATGTCATCAAAATTAGATTTCAACTACAGTTTGATCCTAAAAGCACAAAATCTACTTCCACCGCCACAACACCAACCACTCGGTTTAGAATATACAACCAAGTAATTAATATACTCAAGCATGAAGGGGTTACTGCGCTATGGAAAGGTAATGTCCCTGCCGAAATTATGTACGTTCTTTACGGAGCTACGCAATTTACAACATACCGCGTGGTATCAAACACCATAAAGTCAATGCATCCCACGATCCCCGATCCTACACTATCGTTTTTATCGGGCGCTGCTTCAGGCCTTGCGGCAACAACTATAACATATCCATTTGATTTACTTCGTACACGATTTGCCGTCCAGGGTGCGGCTGGTAGTAATAGAGTTTACAAGTCGCTCCCTTATGCCATCTCTCATATATACAAGAATGAAGGCCTGCCTGGCTATTTTAGAGGTCTTATTCCAGCATTAATTTCTGTCATCCCTTATATGGGTCTTATGTTTACATCTTATAACCAAACACGACGACTACTTGAGTACATTGCCCCAACTCAAAGTGGGCCTGACGCCAAGTTTACCGACATTCATCCGTTATTGATTTCGCACGAGGCAATTGCAGGCTTCACTGCAGGATTTGTTAGCAAAGGCGCGGTATTTCCCTTTGATTTGCTACGAAAACGCCTGCAGGTTCAGGGCCCGACTCGGTCACACTACATGGCTGGCACAATTCCCTTATATCCTCATCGTCCCATCTCCTGCGCACTGTACATATTAAAGCATGAGGGCGCTTTTGGATTCTACCGCGGGTTCTTTGTTTCGCTATTGAAGAGCGCTCCTGCGAGCGCTATGACTATGTGGACATTTGAGAACTCGCTTTACTTATTGCGAAGTCTGAAAAGTAACGGCTATGTAAACTACTAACTAGGTCGCTATTTATATAAAGTATATACATCTACACTTATATGCCATTATTTATTCACGTCAACTTTTAATTCCCAGTAATAGTGGAGGGGTTGAACTGTATTAACCCTGTGAAAAAAGCCGGTACCCAGATTTCCCTTCTAATATGTGTGGTCACAGTTAATTTGTCATGTGATGCAATTACATAATCCTTTATTTAGAACATATTTTGATTCCTTTCTCTCATTGGTCTTGAAGTAGACAGCTGAAAAAGTCAACTACCACCAAAGAAAAATTAACAAAAATCTCTCTCCCAGCATAAGATTATTATTATCATTTTTTTTTTCTCTTAATTTTCTTTCTCTTTTTTTTTTTGTTTCTTCTACAAGGATTCATTTTAACCTTAAACCGAAACTACAGTTTGAAATGAGTCTCCGTATCGCTTCTAGATCTTTGGGTATGTGGGTTTAAAATATTTTATTTGTTTGTATCCTGGTTTATGCTGTTGCTCTGCATCTAATTGGGTCGTTCTCGTGGTTTGTTTGTATTGATTTAGTGTTGTCTTTTTTTTTTTTTGTTTCCGGAGACAGGCTGAATACCAAGCTTTAATTGGTTGCATTGTGTAGAACTTATGAACCTAACAAGAGCAAAAAGAATTAACCAGGACACTAGACTATTGATTTAAACGATAAATTTTTTTTTAAAAAAAAGGATCAGTACTAACGGAGTAATTTTTTTTTTTAAATAGCTGTTGCTGGTCGCACTGCCGTGCTTCGCCCTGCCCTTACTAGTGCTCCGTAAGTAAAGCATTAAATTTCAAGTCAACAATTTTATGTTTTTTCTTTTTTTTTTTTACTCCTCGACAGTGTATTGTACATATCGACAATTTTGTTTATTAACATATTATGTGTTTGTTTGAATATTTGCCTTGGTATGTTGGCAATCTATTTGGAGGTGGATGTCGACATTTCAGCTAGTCTTTTTTTTTTTTTTTTTTGTTCCCTTGCAATTAGACAATATTTGTTACGAAAACAGGGCATCAAACTCATCAGCTACCAGTTAAAACATGTTCAAGTAGTTTCCAACAAAGTTTTATCAGCCATAACACAAAAGATGCCATCGACAATCATTATCAACTGGAATTAAAAAAACAAAAAAAAAAAGTTTAACATTGCGACATTCCTTTCGCATATTCTTATCATACAAAGTCTTACTAGTTGTCGACTCCTCTCTAAATATCTTTATTTTGCTAAACATTTTTACCAGGTCAAATACTCAGATCTACGCATTTTTTATTTTATTTTTGTAGTTCTCTTGTTCGTTTCTACTCTGCTCAGCAGGATCCCAAGGAGAAGGCCAGCTCTATTTTGGCCGCTCTCCCTGGCAACAACATTGTCTCTAAGACTGGTATTCTCGCCACTGCCACTGCCGCTGGTATCTACACCATTTCTAACGGCCTCTACGTTATCAACGCCGAGACCTGTATTGCTGCTGTTTTTGGTGTCTTAGTTTTGCTTGCTTCCAAGACCGTTGCTCCTGCTTACAAGGAGTGGGCCGACACTTACATTACTAATGTCAAGAAGGTCCTTAACCAGGCCAGAGAGACCCATACTCAGGCCGTTAAGGAGCGCATCGAGGCTGTCTCCCAGGCTAAGGATGTCGTTCCCATTACCCAGTCTCTTTTCGCCGTCTCTAAGGAGACCGCTGAGCTTGAAGCTGAGGCTTTCGTTTTGAAGCAGAAGGTTGACTTTGCCGCTGAGGCCAAGTCTGTTCTCGACTCTTGGGTCAGATACGAGGCTCAGGTCAGAAAGAGAGAACAACAGGCCCTTGCTGAGTCTGTTATTGCCAAGGTTAACAAGCAGCTCTCTGACAATAAGTTCCAGAAGCAGATTCTTGCTCAGGCCGTTTCTGATGTCGAAAGAATTTTCTCCAAGGCTTAAAAAAGAGAAAGAAAAAAGAATATATATATACACATCAGTTTCTTAAGGATATATATTTATTATTATTGTTATTATTCCTTTTCTTTCCCCCATTCCCCCTCTTTTTTTTTTTTTTTTTTTTCTCGTACTTTTGGTGATGTCAAATATATGAACTACTTATTGGATATAATACATGTGAATATTTTTTTCTTTTTGTTTGGTCAATGGAAAGGGACTATGGACTTAATATATGAGTTTTGAATACCATGAGAATTGGTGTGTGTGTGTGTGTGTGTTTTTAATGCAACTTGTGTGTACACACAATCTTTAATGAAACGTTTTTTTTTTTTTTTTTTTTATTACACCATAGACAAAACAGTAACTTCATCTTTTGAGACAAATAAAAAAAAACAACAACAAAAAAACACGATTGTGCTTAGTAGGCTCTAGTTTCTAACAAAAGGTTTCCGGTGGGCTTGGGTAAATGCCCATCAGTTGTTGTAAAAATGGTCTTACCACGCAATATGGTTTCCTTAACAAGACCAGCCAAGGTTCTACCATGGTAAGGCGTCATTTTATTTTTAAACGGAAGTAAACTCTGGTCTACAACCAACGTGTCGTTAGGATCAAAGATACAAAAATCAGCATCCTTGCCGACCGCAATACTGCCTTTAGACGCAACCAGTCCAGTTTGCACGGCTGTGTTGTAGGACGTCCAGCGCGCAATGTTGACAAAAGTAACGTGGTGGTCTTTGGTACGGAACTGTTTTTGGAGTCCGGTCCAGAGAATGGAAAGACCAAGGCCAACAGAAGAAATGCCGCCCCAGGCGCGGAAATAGTCGCCAATATCAAGGTCTTTAAGATGCGGGGTACAAGGGGAATGATCAGATACAACCGAGGTGATCTCGCCAGTGTATAAGGCTTCCCATAGCCGCTCGTTGTTGTCTGAACTGCGAATGGGTGGGCAGCACTTGAACGTTGTAGCTTTATCAGGAATGTTTTCAGCTGCAAACGTGAGGTAGTGAAAACAAGTTTCGACTGAGAGCTTGACGCCATTATCCTTGGCCTGACGGATCATGGGAACAGCATCGGCTGACGCTAAATGCACAATATGAAGCGGCAGTGTTGGCGCGACTGTCGACACTTCAATAATAGTCTTGATGGCATCAACTTCCATCTGGTCCGGCCGCGAAGCCAAGAATGCGGCGTATGTGGTAGGATGAAGATCCGGAATTTCTTGATTAATTTTTGAAATAGTTGCAGTTGGATGCGGAAAGTCGTGGTCCTGGTGCTGGAAATCAGACTCCTTTTCTGCATGAAACATGACAATTGTGTTCTTGCCATCCAGGGTTCTTAATGCCAGTTCAATGTCTGGTTTTTCCACAGCAGGGAACTCATCTACGCCGGATTCAATCATAAAACATTTGAACCCACGAACACCCGCGTTCACCAGCTCCACAAGGTCGTTGGCGTTGCCCGGGATGATGCCGCCCCAAAAGCCGACATCGACCCAGCACTGGTCCCTTGCGGCTGCCAACTTGATTTTAAAGTTTTCTAGTGTGGTTGTTGGCGGAATCGCATTTAGTGGCATATCGATAACCGTTGTGACTCCGCCAGCAGCTGCCGCCTTGGTGCCTGTTTCAAAGCCTTCCCATTCAGTTCTTCCTGGCTGTTTGAAAAAAAAGTCATTTTGTTAGCAAAAATGATAGTAAAAAAAAATAATAAATCGTTAATGAACCTAAAGACACTTTATAATGTAGAATTTTTACTTGTAGTAGAAACAACCTTTAAAAATTGTGACTTTGATCGGATGAAAAAAAAAGAGGGAAAAACAAAAACATACCTCATTCAAATGAACATGAGCATCAACAATACCAGGCAACAAAACAAGATCACCAATGTTACGATGGTTTTCTGGAGATACACCAAGAGCCTGCAGTTCCTGATCATAATATTCGCTAATTTCCGAGTCGCTGCTTTCGTCTATTGGAGAATCTGTTTCTGCTTCTTCTAATGGCACTGTTTGATCTTTTCTAATAATGTGAGTAATTTTGCCGGTGACAGCATCAAAAACGATAGTAGCAACAATGACTTCGGTTTCGAGAACCACGTTGTTTGAAGAGATTGCGTTAAGTGTAGATGTCATGCTTTACTGTAATTTTTATAAAATTTTGAAAAAAAAGAAAAAAAAATCTAGATACAATACTTGAATGGATTGTTTTTGAAAAAAAAGAGAGACAAACTAACCAGTTGAAAAACAAACAAAAAAAAAAGATTTATTAAAAAAAGAGAAAATCAAATAGATTTTATACAAATTCAGATAAACGATAATGAGTTTTTTTTTTATTTTTTTTTTATCTGTAGTACATATAGATTTCATTTATATAATGTTCGACCATAGTAAAACCTATCAAATTACCTTTTTTTGTGCGCCTTCGGCTTTATCCTATAATATACTATTTACGCGTATTAAAAAACAACAAGTAAACTTGCCCGTTTTATTTTATTTTTTTTCATTAGAAATTCAAAATAAAATGCAACTGCTTTTTTTTTTTTTTCAACGGTTTGTTTCTATTCATGAATATAAATATTGTCTATTGGTTTTTATTATTATTATTTTTTCAAAGCTCGGAGTTGTAAACCCAAAAAAAATGTATAATTTTTTTTTTTTTTGTTTTGTTACTTGCTGTTTCCATCTTATCGATTGACCTTCCTTTCTTGATCAAAAAAAAAAAAAAACGTATACAAACCAATAGTATAATATAACGAAACCATTATTTTGAATACATCAGAATAAAACATTAAAAAAAAGACCTCAGAAAGATTGTTGATTGTTTTTTTTTATTATCTTAATATATAATTAGTCATAATGTATATCAATATATCCTAGAGTGTTCATTATAATTAGTTTATTGTTCTTATAGTTCATTATGAGTTGTATGGAAAAGAAATTGAAATAGACTACTTGAGGTGGCCGCGCCTTGAGTATTTCACGCCGAACTCTACATACAAAAATTTCGAGTGTCAAGTGAACCTCGACAGGAGTGTCACTCTAGTCTAATAGACTATTTTTTATTATTTATTTATTCATTTATTTATATATATTTTATCACCAAAATCATCATACTAAATTATCTGTAGAATTGTTTTCAACTTGAAATCCCATTTCAAGTACCTCAAAGTCTAATACTGCTACTATCTTTGAGAAAAACCCCCCATCAAATCATAATTATTATTTTTTTTTTTTTTTTAATTCTTAAATAGACTGTTTTTTGGTATACATAAAAGTAGAAAATAAAAACAAAAATCTTGTTGAATCATAAAAACTTTTTTAAAAAAAAGATTGGAGATGAAAGATATTGTACTAACAGACTCTGAATGGGTTTTTTTAACAATCCAAGTTTTTTTTTTTTTGCACACAATAAAAAATAAAAATACAGCCCTACCTGAAATCACCTGACCAGGGCAAGGGGTTTGCATTCATATAAAAGTTAACAAAAAAAAAAGTTTATGAGACTTCTGTTTTCTTTTTTTTTTTTTTTTTTTTTTTTTTTTTTTCTCTCTTCAATGACCTTCCACGTTTTCAAACGTAATATGATGAAGCCTATGCGTCGAGATAACACTTTATTAACTCCTCAAGGAGAGATTTGAAAGTTCTAGGCTTAAAAAATTTTTTTTTTTTTTTTTGGCTCGGAATTGACAAGTCATGCTTTTTTGATTGCCCTTGACCGGGCCTGGGGTTTTTTATGAGTGACGGCGTTCAGCGCAACTAACCTTGTTTACATTATGAACGCTTAATTAGTACATTCTGATCCAATCTCATTTATTTTATTTTATTTTTTTTATTTTTCATATATCTCTTTTGTGTCTTAAAAAGATATATAAAAAAAAAGAAAGAAAAAAAAAATTAAACGGGAAGGAAAGTTTTGTAAACGGTTAGGAAAGTCATTAAATTTTTATATAAAAACAGTTGAATAGATTTTTTTTTTTTTTTTTTACTATTTAAAACCAAATATATTTTTTTTTTCTCTTGTAATCTTTCTCCCTTTTTTTTTTTTAATATCAATATTGAGTTAAATTCTTCATAAGAGGAATTAAAAACTCACAATATAAAAAATCTTTTTTTTTTGTCGCTGACCCAGGTGAGGGATATCTAAAGCTCCAATGATATCATCCTTGTATTCAGTCATGGCGAGAAATAAAAAATAAATATTAAAGATCCCTTTTTTACTCAAAGTCAGATTATGAATGATAACAAACAGTGACTTGGCTTTTTTTTTTTTTGTTTTTATGACAATGGTATCGCTTTTTATGTTTTACTGTTTCTACAAAATCCAATTCTATTTTTCTCTTTTACCAAGATACTGTTGAACTAAACTGACACATTTACAAATTATTTATTTATTGTTTTTTTTTTTTTTTTATAATTCAAAGGCTAATAATCAACTAATAGAAATCAACTAAAGACCAATAAACAGGCTAATTCCAAACAACAAAAATTTTACAAGTCAAACAAAAATTGCTGTAATCCAGTTTTTTTTATTTTTTTATTTCTTTCTAAGAATTCTCATTTTTCTTGTTTTATTTTATTATTAGTATTATTTTATTTTATTTTTTTGATTATGGTTTATATAAATAGTCCATAAATCATCTTCTTACTGCTCCTTCTCAGCAAGCTTGCGACGCTCCTCAACATCAGTCTCGGCTAGCGAGACTGCAGCTCTGTACATCTGGATAACGTTGATAATCTGCTTTCCAAGCCACAGAGGGAATGTAATAATGATAATGAGAGTAGGATAACTCAAGGGAATGTCATAAATGTACCCGAGATTGGGAGGCGTTTTCAGAGGAAAAGAAAACAGGTAGAGACCAACAAAGAAAAGCTCATTGAAGGCACAGAAAACAAAAAGCACCTTGTTGTTTGTGTAATACAGATTCAAAATATAGCTCTCCTTACCAACCTTCTTGTGGCTGGTGCTACCGGCGCTCAGCATGGCATACATGTGCATGTAGTGTGATGCCAAATCCAAGGACACCAAAAGTTGGAAAAACACTGCCCACTTGGGGTAAGCCACACACAGAAAACAAATCAAGGACGAGGTTGTACATCTATCTGTGACCATATCTAAAACAGCGCCGAACTTAGATGTTTGGCCGTAACGACGAGCTGCCACACCGTCCAAAGCGTCAAGAATACATGACAAGCAGTAAAGCATGGTACAGTATTTCGGGTGCCATTGCATGTAAAACAGCGAAGCAAGGGCGAATATCACTCGTGAATAACCAATCAGATTTGGAATGAACATGAAAATGTCATGGGTGGTAATAACTTTTCCGTTAGGAGTTTTTGTCCAAAACATTGTTGGTAATGATTATGAAACAGGTTTTTGATATGTAATGGAAGAGAATTGAACGTGCCTGATGAGGGTATAAATTGATATAATAGTGTTAATAAGGAGACGAGACTTTTCAATGCTCGTGTGATCCGCTGATTAGCCAGAAAAACAACAACAACAACAAATAATAACTGAATTGGCAAGCTGAGTAAAACCGGCGGCAATAATTGTAATGTAAATAAAAGCTAGAGTCGATTAATAATTTTTAGATCGCAAAAAAAAAAAATAATTGAACGCTGCTGCCTTTAAAAAAAGCAATTGAAAGATCTAACGTGACGCAAGCGGGTGTGGTTGATAGAGAAAGGAGTTGGTGATGATAGGAGAGAAATGAGAAAAAAAAAGGGAAAAAAAATTTTTGAGAAAAAAAAAAAAAAATGAAAACCTCATGGAAAAACTAAAACAAAAAGGGCTTGTGGGTTTTTTTTGTTACTTGCGTGGTTCATTATAGAAGAAGAATATTTATTTATTATTTAAAAAGTTATAAGACTTAGAGCAAAAAGTATTATTCTCAAGTCACAACTAATAAGGTCGTATATTAGTTTTTTGTGTAATAAAAATCGACCCAACAATCAATATAAACACTAGCATCAATACCATAATAGCCCCTAACCAAATGACAAAAAATATATATAAATATTTATCATTTTGACTTAAAAAAAATACCAAATGCTTTAAGACGTTAGCAGCGTTGAAATTTCTTTAATTCTTTGTGAAATCAACTGTTTTTTATTTTTTTTTATTTTTTTTTTTCTATCCGCCGCACAAAGTTTCTCAAGTACAAAATATTCCCAGCTTACATAACTCTCCCAAAAAAATTTTTGCAGCAACAAAAAATTTCAGACATTTTTGAAAATTTCATTTTGATCCAGGTTCAGAAAAAAAAAAAAATAAATCAGTTAGAGAGTGTTTCATCTCTAAATCTTAAAGATCTTGTAATATATATATCAACAAAATAACCAAAAATGGCTACGTTACAAAGTTTGCTGACTACCTCGTTGGCTCCTAGCGAAGAAATCAATATCCCCAACACCGCGGCACAAACTATCGGATTACTACTGTCAGGGGAGCTTTTTGAGCAAGCCGACGAGCCAACCCTGCACAAGTTCAAACTTCGTGTGTCGGGCCTTTTAAAGGCCAACAATACTTCCAACCCAATCACAAAGTGGTTTGGTTGCTACCTGGCAAAAGTTGCATGCGAAACTAACGCTGCAATTTTACGGGGCCATGGTGGAACCTGGGCAAACCTGATTTTGCATTTGATTGAGGTACCGTACGAACCCACTGTGACCAAGGAGATTGCGGTTGAGGCGCTAAGCAGCATTTTTGCCATGACTAACGGTAAACAAGAGCTTACAAGAGATATTACGACTCCAAGATTGCCGGCGTTTGTGAAGGTACTGTTAAAGCTTGTGGAGTCGTCCAACAATAGTATTACAAAATATGATCTAATTGAAAATATCCTCACTGCTCTGAACAGAATTATTAAAGCACAATCGACTACTTTTAAGCCTTTTGTTACAAGATATGAAAAATTGCTGCTTGACCTACTATCCACTTCTTACACAGAGCCTCACAGAATCACTGACACAGTCTTGCAGAAAACATGTGAAGGCATTGTCTTACTTCACTATGCCACGCCCAAGGGAAACGAAAATGAGGTTTGGAGACAGAATATTAACAAAATTATTACTGAAATCCATGCAACTGCAGCCCAATTGTCTACTGGCATTGTTGACGAAGATGTATCAGCATTTCCTCGTATCACGGATGAAACTCCCCGTTTGGCTATTGTGAAGACTTCTGGTTCAGACCTATTTCAACTTAGCCAGCGTCTGACAACTCTTTTGCGTGCACTGACCGTGTTCATGACCACTGCAACTAAAACTGACGTCAAGCTACCAATTGGCTCTGTTGTTTCTGTTATTGACAGACTGTACTCATTGAACAAACACACCGTCCAGAAGCGAGGCGTGGAGAAGCATATCTATGCTCAGTTTCTTGCTGCCACTAGCTCAGCTCATATTGAGGCTTCAAAATTTTTACTTGCCTTTGTAAATGTATTGGGATCCAAAATTTTATTGCACGTCGAGGTTTTACTGCATCACGTTGATGTATTGTCTGATACCAACTCTGCTGCGGAACCTGCTCTGCTTGCCGTGCTGCTACAGCTGGCGGGCCAGCTGTTTAAAACTATCGGTACCGTCCCCAAGGCGTCGCTTGCTCTTGTCAGCAAGCTTGTGCAACGTGCTCTCGAGCTTGTAGAGCCCAAACTTGCCCCGTCTAGTGCAAGCTTGCCTGATGCTGTCGCCAATCCTGGACTGTTTGTCGTTCCCCCTAGTCAGAACTACGTTGAAACAGTGGCCAGATTTTTTTCGCTGGTTATAATGCATGCTCCTGACCTTGCTCTTCCCGTACGTTCACAAGTAGACCAGTGGCTGGTGCTCAGAACTATCAAGTGTGACTCTGCGGTGACTGTGAGAGCTCCCCTAGAGCAGGCGCTTGCGTTGAGTGCATTTAATCCGGGCCGAAAGTCCAAGTACAGTGTTTTGCCTATTGCTATAAATTCATTGCCCGATACTAATGTGCTGTTGGACAGTATGGTCCACCCCCGCTTGCCGCCTACTTCTAGCACCATTCACAACCTTACCAGAACTGCAGTCTTGTCCGCTGGTGCTGCAGATGCCACTGCTACAGACGAGGAGGCTCCCCAGACTACTTCTTCTGTAGCTTCCGCTGCCATCACGATCAAAAGAAAATCAAGCGAAGAAGACACTACTTCTGATGCTCATGCTGATGGATTCATTTCCAGCAAGAAATTGAAGACTAATTCCACTGAATCGGCGATTGCTGAATTTGAAACGCCTGTTAACGTTGGACTAGTGTTTGAAAAGTCTACGACGACAACAACGACTACTACTGACTCTACTACAGTTGTGGAAACCGAGGTCAAAGAAGTTTTCACTACCGCTGCTGCTAGCGCACCTACATTTAATCTTCACAAGCGGTCAAGCAATGAAAGTACAAATATAGGAACTGAGGCTGTTTCTACTGCTGATGTTGCTTCTGCTGCCGAGAGTTCAGACGATGACGAAGATCTTGTTATGCCTGGCATTTCACTTGAGAGTAGTGACGAAGAAGACAACTAAATGTATCATTTTTCATGGTAAATATACAAATATAACAACTACAATAATTAATTGAAAACTAGATAAAAAAATAATAATAATTATTTTCTCATATTATAAGACATTTTGTTTTCCTCATCAACTTTTTTTTTTCTTTTTTTAAAAAAAAAAAAATTATTGGGTTTCGTTTTGGGCGTAGTAAAAATTGACAGCAATGGGAATTAGGCCGTGTTCGGCAGCAAAAGCTCTGACGCCATGGCCAGGCTTATCGGTGCCAAATCTGGGTCTATCACCGTGAAACTTGGTGAGGGAGGGCTTAGTCTCCTTAAACAAGATGTAGATGTAACGATGAAGACCAGTCTTGGGTGGTGGACCGGGACCCATGTAGGGGACGAGCTCATTACCAGAGTCAAATTCAATGGGAGTGGCAAAAGAAGCAGCAACATCAGAGGCAGAGAACTCTCCGGGGCTGGTGGAGCCGCTATTAATGGCCTTGAGCTTGAGGCCAGTCACAATGTGGTGAACATACTCGCTGTAAGACTTGTCAGTGCGACTGGGCGCGTCAGGGTCCGTGAGAATGAGGGTGTATGTATTTCCAGCATCTGAGACATCAGGATCTGTGAATGAAGCGTGGATTTCGGGGCGACTCTGGGTCTCATTGACCTTCAAAGTGTTTCCAAGATTAGCCTCGACAGGACCGCCGTAAGAAACAGTAAGCACGCTATTGAAAAATTAGTATGTGGTTAGTGAGGAGGAGAGGGGAAAAAAAAAGCATAGACAATCATGCGAATAGCAGATTAAAAATAATAAAGTTGACTGATAAAAAAAAATCAATTGACTTACCCAGAGGGCTGGAAATCATCCAAGACTATTGAGAAGGCATTATAAGTTAGCAATTCATTTCTAGTCATAAAAAAAAACAAACTAATATGAGGTAAATGGTCACCATAAAATTGAAAAAAAAAGAGAGCGAGAGGATAAGGCCAAAAACACACTGTTTGGCCCAAACTAGAAAATAAAAGTGGTAAAAGCAATAACACATACCATCAGGAATGACTTCGTTCTTTTTAAGAGCTTGTGAAATGTTAGCACCAAGAGTGATAAGAGGCATAATGAAAATGGAATTGAGAAAAACAAAGAATACAAATAATGAATAAGGAAAAAAAAAAAAAAAAAAGAAAGAAGGATAAATAACGTGAGAAATAGAAAAACAAAAACCAACAGAATAAAAGCGAGCGGTAATTAATCAATTGTTTTTTTCTTTCGAATTTGGCCTTGACAAATTGAGCCCATTGATACTAATCGTAAATTGACTTTGCTCTGGACAATTAAACGTCAAAAGGACTCATCTATTATTTGTAGCAAACAACCAAAACTAAAATAAAAAAAGAACAACCATATGACTACTCTTGCGAGGACAGTTTTCAACTGGTTAAACACTTTCAGGAACTTGATGTCAAAAACTTCATTATTTATAAAGCATATTATGTAGTTTGAAATTGTATTAATTATTATCAGAAGTATGAGTAAAATGGATTGATTATATTAAGTGTAATGAAAATTAAAGAGGAGTTCGTAGTAGTTCATAAGTTTTTTCCAGTTCGTCAACAAGTTTGGTCGTTTCATTTAGTTTCACGTCGGTTTGGTTGCTGTTCCTGTTTAGAATTTCTGTCGTTATACCAGTCATCAGTATTTTTAGCGTAGACATATGCCGTTCGTGTTCTTCATCAATTTCCGCCTTTAGCGCTGCAAAATGATCACGTTCTCTGCTTTGCAGTAATATGATTTCCTCCAGCCGCGTTATATGGTTCTTGTCGCACTGACTGCTGGCTTGCAGTTCGGCAAGGTGGGTCGTTATCTGATCAAAGCGCCATCTGTAGTTGCGTTCAATCATCTCTATGCCTGATACAACTGAATCGTATGCAGCATCGCTGCGTCCTTGGTCCTCCTTCATACGCGCAATAGTGTTCTGGTATTCGCGCTTTGACTCAATATAATCGAGCTGGTTATTTTCTAGGTCCTTTACCATTAACTTTTTCTGTTCAATATCACGTTCAAGTTGTTTAACTCGTTGTTCCTTGCTGCCAATAATATCATTTAAGGATTTGTTTTCAAGTTTTAGCTGCTCAAGTTCGTTTCGACTTACGTTACAGCGTTTGTTAAGGACCTCACTGCCACGATGTTCTTCGTTGCCTTTGGCGACCTGCTCCTTGAGCTCGCGTTTAAGACTGTCAATAGTACCTTGTAGATGCTCAATGACATGCGATGTAGTTGCCCAATTGCTTCTGTATGGATGTGCTTCGTAAGGCATTTTAGTATGGAGATACTGAGTGTTGATTGGTGACAAAGAAACCGATCTAGTCGAGGGAGTAGAGAAAGCATATTTTGGAAGATGAGAAGGAAACTGTGCGAGCGATTTACTATCGTGAGACTCCATAAAAATTTCATCCCGCAGTGTGCTCAATGTTTGTTCATCAGTCATTTCTTCAATACCATCAGTCATTTCTTCAATACTATCAGTCACTTCTCCAATACCATCAGTAATTTCATGACTACTGTCACTGTTGACTATTTCAATACCATCAGTAGGCGATGTATCCCTATGATTATTAGAAAATGAGTCTATGCCAAGTCTGGACTCTGTGGAAAGTGTAATATGTAGTTTCTCTAAAGATGGCTGCGATTGCACAGTAGTAGACGAGGGCGAACTCATGTCGATTTTACAAAGACAAGCTCTAATAGCGAAAATAATGCCAAGGTTAGAACTAGAATGGTACTGACTGAAGCTCTGGTGCTGCCAATAATGATGATAATTGATAAATCAAAGAATTTATCTACAGTAATTGAGTTTAAGGTAAAGGAGGTATTGTTGGTTGGTTGTATTTCAATTTAAGAGATAGAAAAAAAAGAGAGAAAGATTTTCAGTGTGTAAAAAAGAGAAAAGAAAGGAATTAATACTGGAGCTGCAATTAATGACCCGTCGTTGCAAATGATAATCGGTTAAAAGGCAGTCCAAGGGGAAAAGCAAATCCTGGCGTAAACGTAACAGAGATAGAATAAAAATAAAAAAAAATTAAAGACAGTCTAAAGGGAAAAGCAAATCCTGGCGTAAACGTAACAGAGATAGAATAAGAAAAAAAAAAAAATTAAAGAATTTTTTTTTTTTTTATATCGGATAATGGCTTTTGATGATGGGTTGTCCCTGAAAAAAAAAAAAAAAATAAAGTGAAAAAAAAAGTCCGAAGGCTCCAACCTTTTGTAAATATATACTTTAGGGTTGGTAGTTTGTTACTAGAGAACCTAGAAATCTAAGGTACTACTCGAAAGACGGTGTTTTTTTTTTAATTTTTTTTTTATTAAGGCAGTAGTTGGATGGTAACTTGTAAGGCTGCTCTTTTGTTGCTGTTACCTTTTTTTGCCTTTACGTTGGATACAAAAACTGTAGAAGTTTCCAATACGAGGTTTTAATAAAAATCTAGGTTATCTGATAATAACGGACAAGCTTAAAGATAGATTATGTTCATGATTCATGACCATTTGGAAATTTAAACAAGAAAAAATTAACAACAAATCCAAACGACTCCTTCAAAGAGAAGGCGGCGATATCGTATTTTTATGTTTAAATTACCATTGAACATGAACCAACATGTGGGTATAGTATTTATATTTTCTTTTTATTTACTTTAAAACATGTTGGCCTTTTTGCAACTGCCAACAAGATTTCTGATTCCGCTTCTGATGCTTTATTGGTGGGGCCTCCCAGTTCTATTTTTTTTTTTTTTTTTTTTTTTTTTTTTTTTTTTTTGAATTCTAGCTGTAACTATGGGCAATAACAACAATAAACAGACCTTCAATATGGTAGACAACAAGTAAACTGCATTTTTATTTCCTGGTTATTTTTGTAGACAACAACAAAAGACTTAAGACTGGCCCTCTTTCCATGTATCAAGCCAACGGAAAAGAGGTTTTCAAAGCGTCCAGCCAATACCTATAGTTTAGGAGATGACACTAACTATTTTATTCTACTTATTATTACTACTATCATTACAGTTCTGTCGAGTTTCCCTTGTAATTGGTGGAGTGTTTGGCATTATCGAAGAGGTTGAAGTATAGATTTGTGTACGGCGGCGCAACCACCAATTCAACTTTTACTTTATTACTTAAATACCTTCTCTAGATAACTCTTAATTAAAAGGACTTATGAACCGATTATAATAGTAGTAAATTATATTATCATGATTTTTTTTTTTTAAAAAAAAAATTCTGCTCATGGTTGGTACTATTAAGGATTGAACCGGTTCTAAAACATAAATGTCTTAAAATCTAGAATCTTCAGGCATAAAAATTACATTAATATTCATAAATAATCCTTCTTCATTTCCTTTTCAAAAAAAAAAAGTACATAATTGTTAACAAATAAATTTGATAAAACCAGTATATTAGATAGATGAAAAATAAAAACTGTTCAAGATATTTACATGCCACCCATGCCGCCCATTCCCATTTGCTTCATCATGTTCTGCATCATTGGGTTATTCATCATATTTTGGACCATGGGATTGTTCATCATGGCCTCAAGACCACCACCTCCCATGATGCTACTGAGATCAGGCATACCACCACCACTTCCCATCATTTGCTGCATTTGTCGCTGCATCTGAGCCATCTGGGGATTGCCTCTTAATGCACCAGGACCACCGGCCCCAGCGAGGTTCTTCATCTGGCTCATCATGCCGCCCTTGCCTCCCATCTTCTTCGCCAAATTAGCCATTACTTGTTGCTGTAAGAGAACCTCTTCAACCTCTCTAACACTGGTTCCACTGCCCCTGGCAACTCTCATTATCCTAGTGGGCTGCTCCTTGAACATGACTCCATCACTGTCTAATTCCTTTTCTGTCATAGAGTCCATGATATAAATCATGCCCTTAACTCTCCTCGAGGTCTCCTCTTCTGGTAGTTGTGAAGCCATTGCACCTAAACCAGCCATGCTAGCAACCTTACTCAAAGGTCCCATTTTCATCACATTACTCATCTGGTCTCTCAAGTCTCTTAGCGTAAACACACCCTGCTCAATGTGTTTTAGGGTATCCTTTTGATCTAAATTCAGCGTTTGGACATGCTCCATCAAACCCTGCAAGTCGGCAATTCCAAGCAACCTAGAAATGAACTGCTTGGGAGAAAAACTCTCCAAATCATGAATGTGCTCACCAGTACCAATAAACACAATGGGAGTATTAGTGGCTGCTACAGCGGAGATAGCACCACCACCCTTAGCGTGACCGTCCATCTTTGTAAGAATAATTGCACCAAAGTTCGACGACTCCTTGAAAGCCTTACTTTGGGCCTCGGCGGCTTGACCGATGGTGGCATCAAGAACCATAATAGTTTGGTTAGGTTCGACAGCCTCTCCAATCTGAATCATTTCAGCAAACAGCTCTTGTTCTTGCTGATGACGACCAGAGGTATCAACAACAATGATATCAAACTTCTCCTTTTTGAACTTGTCAACACCTTCCTTTGCAACTTTGACGGGATCAGTCTCAGTGTAAGAACCATAAAAGGGAATCTTTGCCTTGGTAGCGTTCTGTTTCAGCTGATCAAAAGCACCAGCTCTGAAAGTATCAGCACAGACCAAACCAACCTTAAATCCTCTTCTTTGATAGTAAACGGCCAACTTTGTACATGAGGTAGTTTTACCAGCACCCTGCAAACCTACAAACATGATAACATTTGATTTACCTTTCTTGGGCTTGAAAGGCTCGGTTTGACCATCGACTAGATTGCACAACTCATCAAACAGAGTTTTTTGAATAACCTTTTTTCTGTTAATGCCAGATGGCTGATTTTTGATATCGACCTTCTTTTTGACGTCGTCACGTAGCTTGCTGACTAGTTTAATGTTGACGTCTGATTCTAACAGAGCAGTGCAGACTTCCTTTAGCAAGGCATCAAGAGCCTGTTCATCAACAACATTGGACTTTCCAAGATCTTGAACAGCTGCGTTGATTCTTCTACCTAAATCAGCAAGAACCATTTTGAAATACTGTCAGGAATGTTAAAATGAAATGAAAAACAATTCTGTGGTTAATTATAGAGAAGAAATAAGGTGTTTTAAAAAAGTGGTGTTGGCCTTGAAAAAAAAAGAATATCATACTAAAAAAAAAAAAGACACTACAAGGCAAAACCAGTGAAAAGCAAAAGCCCTTACCCTGAGATCAGATCTTTTTGTTAATGTGCATCCAGAACACCGACAGTGAATTCTTCCAGCAGGGATGTATGAAACTGATGAAAAGTAGTTTTATTTTATTTTATTTTACTTTTTTTACAACTCCAAGCTAGTAATTCCTTATCGCGGACCCTTTTTTTTTTTTTTTTTTTTGGCTAGTTTCAATACAATGTCAGGGGATCAATCGGTTGGAAAACTAGCTTATCTCTGTATATACAATCCTTCCTTAGATCCTTCAGAAAGCAATCTTCCTCATCAAATTGTTTTTTACCATGGTCAACAAAACAATGAACCAACGCCTATACAAGAGCAGTTAAAACAAATTGGTCTTGCACAAGGTGTAGTTGAATTTACAAAGTATGTATGAAAGCCTCAATTATTTAATAACAATAATCTTTTTTAACCATATTTTTTACAGGGTTTTTTCACAAGGAGAGCCAGTTTCAGGACTGGAGACTGTTCAGTCAAGAATCGTTGTTAAAAAGCTTGAGGAGCCCAATTGGTGGGTTGTAGCTGTAAGTGAGTTCATTTTTAACATGGTATTTTCATTTTTTAACTGGTATTAAAATGATTTCTAGTGTGTGACGTTTCCTAAGATCCAGAATACCCAATACTCATCCAAAGACATTTCATCATCAGAGATTTTAATTGCCAACCTAGTAAAAGCGTACAGGCGATGGCGACTTCATAACGGCACTTTTGAAAGCTACTACCAGAAATATGGAAGAGAAGCGTTAATTGATTTTGTGCAACCTTGGTGGAGCTCATGGGCCCAGTACTGGTCTGTATATATTCATGGCGCAGGTTATTGTGACTTGTACAACGATATTCGTACAGCCAAGGGATCTCTAAGTGACGAAACAATAGATGCGATAAAGGCTACTGTTACATCTGTTGAAAGCAAGAGAACAAATCTTGGTTTGGTTGATTTATTGGTGACACGGTACGACGAGGGTGTTGTTGAAAATTGTGGTAGTATTTGGAACGGCAGTGGAAAGATTGACTATGAAAGTATATCTGACATCACTAACTGGGTGCTGGATTGTGAAAAATGTGAAGATGAAACTTCATACACTGAACCCAGTGGGTTTATTTATCACTTGGACAAGAGCGAAACTAAGAAAATTATAACCGATACACACGACGAAACCTCTTTTTTGGAGACAATCGCAACCACGTCTGCTAATACTGTTAGTACTGTTGCTAAAGAATCAATGTCACAGCTTTCAGGACTAGTCCACCTGTCAACATTTGGGTACTTTGGGGCAGCTAAATCGAGTAGTCCCGACCCCATGAAACAAATAGACGAAAATGGGCCATCTGATGATCTCACAGAATCAAAATTTTTGGTGGGTTATGAGGGTATTCTTGAAGAGGAAGAAAACAATGAAAATAATATTATCACATTGCATAGTGATTATGGCAATGGTGGTAGTGACTTTCTTAGCGAGAATGATCTATACAATGAGTCGTCTCAATCTTCAAATAACAAGGAAATTCACAAGGAATTTTCTTTTAAAAAGCTCTACATTGAGCTAGCAGCAGAGACGCTAACGTCATTTGCGTCCACAGAGACCGGTCCAGCTGAAACTGATGACAATAGTAATATTTCTGTTAGTGTCAAATCTCCAGATGACAAGTTACAAAAATGTTTCACTAATCAATTCAATATTGTTGTTTATAAACGGCGTCCATTTATTTTTCTTCTGTTTTTTGAGCCCAATTCAGTTGTACTATCGGATAAAAAGTACTATCTAATACTACACCGGAAACTGGCATCATTGACAGAACCGATATATGCTGATCTCACGAAAAAAGACATGGACGTACACTCAACACCTAACGCTTCTCAAAGACTGACAGAAGTGATGAAAGACAAGAAAAAGAAAATTAGCAATGCCAGGTTAAGTTCAACCTTAAACAGTAAGAAGCCCAAAGACTTTTATTATCACGTTTATGACCCCAATAATCACAAGGTTCAAACTTCACTACCAGATATTCCAGTGGCCAAACTACCATTATTAGGCAATGAGAATCAGAAATCTCAATCATCATTTTTACTAAATCCAGTTGGACTTTCTTCTTCGTTTACGTCACCCAACCATTCTCACTCCTCCTCAGGCACCAATACCCCGCATAAAGCTTACCTGCACGAAAACCCGGCTCTTGTTGACCGACTTGAACTAATACATGTTCATCAAAGCATGGTGCATATATCTCAAAGCTGTGCACGGAAAAGCGATCTCGAAAAGTTCATACGTACAAACAGAGGATGGTGGATCTACTGGTCCAAGCTCCCGGATGGTCGTGAGGTTGTTTTCGCGCGGAAGTGGACAAAACCGGGAAAACCACCAATGAACTCATCATCATTAGGGTTACTAGGTGTACTTGGTAATGACACTAAAGGCTGGGTTGACGACTACAAGTACTTTGGTAAGGTTTAAGTAACTGTAAAATATGCAACTGAATCAAACATGTACTAAAACTGTAGGTTTTGTGGTTCCCTTGATGAAATAATAATATTATCAAAAAAAAAAAAAAAAAGCAACAATGTTTTTTTAATTTTTTAAATTAATAATACAACCATTGGTTATCCAGTATTTATTGACCATGTGTACAACGTGGAATATGCTCTACAAAAGCAAAATCATATACAAATATATTTTTTGCATTCATGAGATTCTTAAAATAAAAATAAAATAACACTAGGCCTATTTCTCTCGTGATAGAGTGCTTTTTTAGTATTATTTTTTCTAATTATTTTTCGTGGTGCACGGCTGAAACCTCCCAAGCCTCATTACATAATTGAGCAGTTAAAAAAAACCTGAAAAAAATAAAAAAACAAAAATTTTTTTTGGGCATTTCTTTCTTATTATCTTATCTTATATCAAGGTCATCATTATCCGGCAGAGCAACATATAATCACTACACCATAAGACCAGTTTATTCATAAAATGTCAAAGGAGGAAGTTTTATCATTTTCTCTTGAGGATGAACAGAATCCCAAGGATCTTGGACTTGTAAAGTCCGGTCGTGTTTGGAAGGAGAGCAAAAAACCCCTGCGAATCCGATCAGTGGGTATTAGTAAAGCCAGCACATGGGAGAAACGACAAAAGGACCGGATTGCGTTAAAAAGCTTTAAGGACAAGGCAAAGGAACTTAAAGAGGAAAAGGAACAGGAAAGAAAGGTTTGTATTTTTTTTATTTTATTTTTAATTTAAATCTGTTGATTCAATGCACTGACATTACTTTTTTTTTTTTTTTTTTTGCAGAGAATCATTGAGGCAAGAAAGGCGCATCAGCAGGCCAAGGAAGAAAAAGAACGATATGAATTGTTAGCAAAGAAGATGCATGCAAAGGTAAGTTTATTTAAATCATTGCTAATGACATGGCTGTTGTTTTTATTGCTTGTGATAATTTTTTTTTTAACTAACATGTTTCTGCTAGAAACTGGAGAGACTTCGCAAGAAGGAAAAGAGAAACAAGCTGTTGAAGGAGCGTTAAACAAAGACAAGAATGAAGGATGTCAAAGATTATTCCTTGTTAAGTTTTTTTAGGCTATAATAGACGTGCCTAATGTACTGTTATTTTCCTTTTTTTTTGTTAACCCTATAAGTAATGTTCAAACTATGTTCACGTGTATTAAATTAACAAACATGAATCATGATCTACGTGATGATGACGCAAAATGAACGTAAAATATATTTTAAAATACAATAAGAAAATTATAAAACACGACCCCCCATCAACAGAAAAAAAAACAATGCGGATATTGGTATCATGAATTTTATTTTATTCATTCATTTTTTTTGTATTATTTGCAATGTTCTTTTTTTTTTATTGATAGAAAGCTTGAGTAAACTTAACGAGTATACAGGTATAAAAAATAAATATGTAAAGGGTTATGCTTTTAGGGAAAATAAAAAAAAGTTACTAAACCATACAGACATAGACAATGCCTTTCTACTGTTATGCACTGCGTAACTTTGATTTTAAAATAGATAAAAGTTAACCGGGATCAGTATGATCAGTATAAATATCTCTTTGTCAGCCCTTCGGGGGTATTTTTTTTTTTTTACAATCATTTACTTATCTATTGTTGCGCTTTATGTAGTTTTTTATATTTCAATTTCAAGATTATCTTGCATTCTTTATAAATCTTCTTTCAGAATTGGTTTTCAATAAAAACAAAGTGAATAAATTCATCACCGCAGACTTTTTTCTATTCTTTTACTGTACTGTCATATTCGTCCTACTATTATAAAAAAGTTTAAGCTGCACGGAAAGAACATTGCAGAAGCATTTAACATTTCAAAGCGTTGCTGTTCTTCGATACAGAAGACAAAAAAAAAAAAATTTTTTTCAGATTTTTTGAAAAATCATTTCTACTTCCCATCTAGATCTCAGTTTTAAATCATGCCATCTTCTACTTCTTCGTCTATTTCAACAACATATCACATCCAGCCAATAAGTTCCTTTCAGCAACAACAGCATCAACTACAGTCGCCGCAGCCAACTTGTCAAAATTTTCATTCCATGTATTCATATAAATCACCATTCATGACTCAGACAACGAGGTTTACCTTCAGTTCCCCTGACTATGCATACATTCAGCTTGAACTTGTTAAGAGCTCACAGGACCATGTCGAAATTGACTTGATAGGTTGGAAGGTGCTTCTCACCAAGGGTATGTCACAGTTTCTTGGTGCCACTGGTGAGTCTATTCCAACAGACATAATTCACATCCAAAATCCTTCATCTACTGCCACCCAACCTGTAAATACATCTTCCTCAAGGCACCAACGGCATAGAAGACGACACAGCTACCAGCATCACACACAATTCACTACTCAAATCGAAAGTGTTAGCATGCGCGAACGGAGGAATAGTTTTAGCGCGGATGAAGGTAGCTCGCAACAGACGTCTGTTTTGAGCCCGCAAGTTTGGATCCGAGTGCCAGAGTCCGATTTGACGACTGTTTGGACTGCGCTTTCTGGATTTACCACTTCACTTGACACTGGAAATTATGGTGTGATTGACGCCGGTATTCGGGTGGTACGAGCGACACGATCACTAATGTCCATCACTGGACCGCTTCGAAGCAAATGGTGAATGAATCATCATATTATCACCGATCTTATTTAATTCACATATCAGATACATCAAGATTTTTTTATTTTATTTTATTTTCCCACTAGAATCTCTCCTGTTTTTTCCCTTTTTTTTTTTTTTTTTTTTTTAATTTCAACTTTTTTAATTATTCAACTACTATTGTTGTTTTTATTTCTGTTTTCTATATATAATATCTTTGCATTGTAAACTCTCAAAAATAAATAATAATATAATAAAATATATATATATGTCAGAGCTACTCACAGTTATTTGTTTTAAATCTCATAATGCTAACGCTTGAAAACCTTCTGGAAGCTGTCTGCAAAGTGAACAGGCCAATCAAGCATATTTTTCCCCCTCCAATTGTTCGCTAACTGAGTACGTATCTGCAGAGTAACTCAGATTTCAGAAAAGTTTTTATCTTTACCAACAATCCGTCAGATGCGAGCTACAAGGCTTGGTATTTAAAATCGGTGTAAACGTAACTTCTGCCGAGCAGCCTATCGCATGTCTGTCCTCTTTCATCCCTCAAAAAGTTTTTAGCACGTTTCTGTTTATTATTATTATTAATAATAATAATATTATTTTTTAAATATCGGAATCAAGTGTTTTCTAATGCTTAAATTCTTCCATGCGTTTGTTGCGGATATCGTTTAGCTCACGTGCATTGGCTTTCATCTCTTCTAAACGATTATTTCTTGTTTGTTCTTCTTCTTCAAGTTTTCTTTTCTGCACTCCGGGCTCATGGCTGTTCCTACCATTATCGTTGGATTGTCGATAGCTATTGTTGGAATTCCTGAGAGGTGAAGAGTCTCTTGACGACTGTGAATACCGACGGCCAGATGTATGATGACGATTAGATATAGATCGAGAAGAACTTTCATAAGAGTCTTTGGTACGATGAGACCGTTCTCTGGACGAGTCCCGGTGTCTACTGCTTCGCTCTCTAAACGAGTTTCTATGCCTGCTAGATCTTTCTCTTGAAGAATCTCTGACCCGACTAGACTTTTCCCTAGAATAATCTCTGTTTCGGCTAGAACGATCTCTAAATTCATCTCTGTCTCGACTAGAACGCTCTCTAGAGCTGTCTCGATAACGTCTTGATCGATCACTAGACTGATCTCTGTGGCGACTTGACCGACTGTCCCTTTCTCTATCTCTGTCGCGATAATGACTAGAATCGTCTTTCTTTTGCGTAGATTTGTATCTGTGTCTGCTGGAAGAATGTTGCAATGTCGATGATGTCTTTTCAGACGTGTTTTGTTTTTGTCGACTCTGGGCAAGCACTAATTCCATTTGTTTTCGTTTGATTGCAAGCATTGGATCGCCTCGCTCCTTCATAAGCTGATCTCTTTCTGAAGTCAAAGAATTGTTTCCGCCACAAAAACGATCTGAAATCGTATCCTTCTTGAGACTATTGTCTTCCTCTTCCTTGAACAACTCATCCACCCGTTTTTTTCCCAAAAGAAAAGCCTCAGCCTCATCTGTAGCGCCTAAAGAACCACTAGAAGCACCAGAGTACATCCATTCCATCCGCTGGACTCTTTTTTTACCAGTGGCTGCCTCTTCCATTGCCAACAGTTCATTGCGTTCTCGCTCGCGCTGAATCTCCTTCTGGCGCTCGGCAATTAGTTTTCTTTCGGCAAGAGCTTCCTGTTCACGTTTCCAAACCACTTCCTGGTTCTTCATGAGACCAGGATGCCATGACTTTTTGAGATTCAGATCGCCTCCACCCATTTTTATTTGACGTTGCTGATTGCTATGATTGAAATTATTTTTATTATTACTATTACTATTCAAAAAATTTTTTTCTTTCTTTTTCTTAATGTCTGATGGACTTTTCTTATGTAATCAAAAGGCTGAAAAATGAATAGCGAAAGTCACGTGGATATTACGTATGACCAGCTACTATAGTAGGCCTGGTTATAGTGTGTAAACAATGTTAAAGAAGAAACCCCTCTGAAGGAAGTTGGTGATAATGACCAATTGTCACGACACACCTTCCCGCGTTTCATGTACTTCAAAACGGTTTCATGCATCGTCACAAACATGCTGATTTCCAAATGTGAATAATGTCAGAATATTACACTACACCCTACAAAGCAGGGAATTATGAAACATGAGAAATCAGTTAGGAAACGGAGCCGCCAGAAATATGATAGACCTCTGTTACACTAAGGAACCAAACGAGGGTTATAAAAACCCTCGGATTCCCCCAAGGTGAGAGAGCCGAGAGATCACTTAAGTCTGAAAAACCCAACTCTCCTATACATTCAGTTTTCAAGTTCATTTCAATTTTATTTCAATTTCAAGGATCGATCACGAACCTTTCATATCATCAAGTTCTGGCGCTTTAAGTTATACCATTGAATTCATATCAACTATACATTCATTCTCTTTCCTGTGAGTTGAAACTCCTGACTTCGACTGTAAGCTCAGCTAGACTAACATATAACATCATATAGTAAAATAAACTTATTTTTCTCGTTAATCTCGTGAATCTAAGCTCAGTAATCGTGGTTCAGCAATCTGACTCATGACACCAATTTAAATCTAGATACAAGCATTTTAACCTCACATTAATGTTACATTCAAAAAGATCCCATTATAAGAAAATATTTTTATTTTGGCAATTTAATTTTTATATCAAAATATGATTATACTTGAGTTGTCTCAGGTTCGCAAAGTATAGATAGGCGCAAGTACTAAATCATTTTTTTTTTTTTTTTGTTCTTTGAAACTTATCAAGATCAGATATTTCATATTTATATTGTATAGCTAATCAAAAATCGTATTTACAAAAGAAAAAAAATTTAAAGATATAATTATTTACTAGTAGTTTGATATTAGAATCTCTTACAAGACAAATCTTTTTAAAAAAATTAACTTATGTGTATAGGATTTTGACCAGTTTTTGTTTATCAACCAATTTTGTCACATTCATAGTAGGTTTTTCCGATGGGAAAACAATATGGGCAAGGGTAAAATCTCGTACGTACGCCAACCCTGACTTTACTTAAATTTGGAGTAGCTTTGTAATCGATCTGACCAATAAAAAGTTAGCAAGTTCCATAAAGAGATATCTGATCTGACAAGCCCAAATTGGTTATTTCAATCTAAATTATATTTCTCTATTAGGAAATAACAATTATTAAGCCAATCAAATCAAAGGATCAGATTCCTAAAAATACATAGAGTTATTCTGATATTTTCATGTCTATATATACGTATATAAATATCTGTGTTAAAAATTGAATAATTTTTTTTCCCCTTCTTTTTTTTTTCTTCTTTGTTTTTTTCAGTTTTACAACAGTTTGCATCTCATTATCTCAAGTTAATTTGACCATCATTTTTTGGTCTGATTTGTTTGAAGCACTCAGGTCTTTTTTCTGTTGCCACTACTCTTTAGCAAAAGAAACAAGTGTCTTTTAATCATCTCTTTTATCACAATACAAAGACCGTCAGTTTACGTACAATACCTAATTTCTAAAGTAATAATCGGCTTAAATAATGTAAGTATTATCATGCTATTCACTGTTTTCATATTTTTATTGCCTAATTCTTTCCATACTTTTTGCTTGGTTTCCAAAACTTGAATACAGTAAGTCGAAAGTTGGTTTGTGATTAGTCATTTTGTTTAATAGATTACAAAATCACTATTCGGTCAATGGCAACAACTTTCAAAACCTCTCGGCCATTTCCTCTTGAGCTTTTTTCGTCTCTACATTTTTAGACTATTTCTTTGACCAAATTTTTTTTTGTTCTTGTTTATCTGGCATTTTCTGGTTTTAACATCACTTTTATTTTATTTTTTTTTTCAACCTATCTAACACTATCATCATTTACAAGCCTGTCAGAATTGAGTATAGCCGTTATTTTTCACTAGTTTTATCGGCAAATCTCTGAAATTGCAATCAATTTGTGTCCTCTTTGCACAACCCTTTGATAATAAGACAAGACACACAACTGACAATTCACAATGCTTACTCGTGTATTCAGTGGTCGGCAATCAACCACGCTCTTTTCAAGAAACATTTTTATAGTGCTTTCAGCGATACTTTTTCTCTCTCTACAAGTCTCTGCAGATGCTTTTAAACCAAAAATCAAACATACCAATTTTAATAGAGCCCCTAAGGGTCTGCACTACTTCGAAGATAGTCCAGTAAGTTAAATTGCAAAATTATCTTTTTTTGTTTATATTTTCATGCTCATTAATATTAATGTTAATTTTTTTTAGGTCCTCCTTTATCTTGAGAACTCTTCTGATTCGGCAAAGCTTTTTCGTTCTAATGACGACGGCGAGTCATGGAACGAGGTTAAACTGTCTTCTGAGGGAAACTTTCTTTCAATTATTTCGCATCCTCATAACGCTGAGCGTGCATATATTTTGACTGATAGTAAGGTTCAATTTGCCACTGATGACCGTGGTAAATCTTGGCATACTATTGAGCTTCCTGTTCTTCCTGTTCCCAATGGCTCTCCTTTTGCATTTCATGCTACCAATCCTGACTATGTTCTTTTTGCTGGAATTGATTGCTCCGGAGAAGATTATCTTCAATTCAAATGTGTTCCTCAGTATTTTTACACCACGGACAACTTCAAAAACAAGCGTGAAAAATTTGTTGAAGCTCACCAGTGTGTTTTTACTCATAGTACCAAGTTTTTCAAAGAGGGTGACGACAGAACTGTTATTTGTACTGTCAACTCTGAGTCCGACCCTAACGATAGTTCTATCAAAAATAGACGTCTTGCCAGCTCTTCTAACTGGTTCAAGAACAAGGAAACACTCAAGATTGACGGTAATGATATTACTGGTGTCACTGGTATCGCAATTTCTAGCAAGTTTATTGTTACTACCACTAAGGTCAAGGATTCTGATGCAATCACTCTTGTTATATCTACTGATGGTGAAATTTGGGACGAAGCTATTTTCCCTGAGGAGCCTCGTGGATTTACTGAATACGAGGTCACCATTTTAGAATCTAGCGAAAATTCTCTTCACATTGATATTTTGAAAGAGAACACACAAATCTCCGGTGATTTTTACGTCTCTAATTCCAACGGTACTTATTTCACCAAGACTCTTTCTCATACAAACAGAAACGGGCAGGGCTATGTTGATATTGAAAAAGTTCAAAATATTGAAGGTATTCTGATTGCCAACATTGTAGATAACTGGAGTGATGTCAGAAATGGCAAGTCCGCGAAGAAAGTACGTACTCAAATTTCTTATGATGATGGTCGCACTTGGTCTTTTCTTAACATTGATGGTACTGATTGTAACGGTGATAACTCATGTGGTTTGAACGTTCATTCTGTTCTTGATAAAAGCAATGTTGGCCGCATTTTTTCCAGTCCTGCTTTAGGTATCTTGGCTGCTATCGGTAATCCAGGCACCGAGCTTAAGGACTATGAAGATGGTGATCTTTTTGTTTCTCATGACTCTGGTTTGACCTGGAAGCGTTCTCGCCAAGATGCACACAAGTATGAATTTGGTGACTCTGGCAATCTTTTTGTTTCTGTTTACGATGAAGGTGCCTCAAACTCAATTTATTATTCTCTTGATAGGGGTGTTTCTTGGGAAAAGGTTGACCTCGGCCTAAAGATGAGACCTAAATACCTTTTCACTACTCCTGACTCTACTGATATGAAGTTTATTCTCATTGCCAAGGCTAATGACAACAAAGACCAGACAGTTGTTGTTACCATTGATTTCTCTGGTATTTATTCTAGACAATGTGTTTTAAAAGAAGACAACTCTGGTGATTTTGAGAAATGGTATGCTAGATGGGCCGACCGCGCCAATCCCTCATGTCAAATGGGTAGAAAGCAATATTTTTACAGGAAGAAGCCTGATAGAGACTGCTATGTTGGCAATCTCTACAAGGAGCAAACTCCTGTTTATGAGCCTTGTCAATGTAGTGAGGAAGACTATGAGTGTGATTACAACTTTGTTAAAGTCCCCGATGGATATTGTGTTGCCACTGATTTGTTCAACGAAGATAGAGGTGATTGTAACTCTGGTGGATCTAGCTACATGGGTAGAAGTGGTTACAGAAAAATTCCTGGTAATTCTTGTTTGACAAATAAAGGTGGACTTGTTTTAGATGGCCTTGTCAAAAAGACTTGTGATGGCAAAGTTGATGGAGCTAACCCTGAAAGAAGACCCAACCCTGATGAAAACAACAAGGGTGACAACAAAAAGGAAGAGGAAAAGAAGCCTGGTACTCCTATGCGTATCAACAAAAAGCTTAGTGAATTTAAAGGTCGTATTATTGACTACTTTTATCTCAAGGCTGACGATCCTTCTCAGGTTGATGAAACTCTTATCATGCGCACTGACAACTTGCAAGTTTATGTTTCTCATGATCATGGTGCCAACTGGGAGCAAATTCTTGAAAATAAGGAGGTAATTGCTATTTATGCCAATCCATACTTCCCTAATCACATTTACTTGGTTACTACAAAAGAAGAAGTTGCTTATTCTACAGACCGCGCTCAGACTTGGAAGTCTTTCAGAACTCCTTCTCCAAGAAACTCTAGAGGTAGTCCTTACCTTTCTTTTAGCAAACGCAACCCTGACTCTTTTATTTGGATTGGTGAAATTGGCTGTGAAGATCAGTTTTCTTCTACTTGCCGCACATCTGCCTTTTACACTTCTACTTATGGAGACCGCTGGAATGACCTTCAGGAAAACGTTCAAAGATGTGTTTATGTCAATGATCTTCAGTCGTCAAAAGAAAATCTTATTTATTGTGAGAAGTTTTATCTAGGTGAGGGCGGTGCTACTAAGTCTAAACTTATTTACAGTACCGACTTTTTTGAAACTCATGAGACTGCGTTGACTGACATTCTTGGTTTTGCTTTGGAGAATGAGTTTATTGTTGCTGCTACTGTAAACGTTGATGACTCTCTTACAGCTCATGTTTCTGTTGATGGTGTAAGCTTTGTTAGAGTCAACTTCCCTCCTAACTTTAGAATTGCTAAGCAACAGGCTTACACAATCTTGGAGTCTATCACTCACTCTATCTTTATGCATGTGACCACCAATTCTCAGCCTGACACTGCATATGGTTCTATCCTCAAGTCCAATTCTAATGGTACTAACTACGTTGACTCTGTTGACTATGTGAACCGTAATGCTGAAGGATATGTTGATTTCGAAAAGATGATTGGTCTTGAGGGTGTTGCTATTGTTAATGTAGTCACTAATCCCGACCAGGCGATCAAGGGCTCCAAAAAGATTCTTAAGAGTAAGATCACACACAATGATGGTGGTGAATGGGCTTACATTACTCCTCCTGAGAAGGACTCTGATGGAAAGAAGTACAACTGTCCTGGTACTTCTCTAAACAAGTGTTCTCTTAATCTGCATGGATTTACCGAGCGTGCTGACTATAGAGACACTTTTTCTTCTCAATCTGCTGTTGGTATGATGCTTGCTGTTGGTAATGTTGGCGAGTCTTTGACACCTATTTTTGATGGAAACACATTTTTCACAAAGGATGGTGGTATCACTTGGAAAGAGGTCAAGAAGGGATATTACATGTGGGAGTACGGTGATCAAGGTTCTATCATTGTTATTGTTAATGGTCAAGATAGTACCAACATTCTTTCTTATTCTCTCGATGAAGGTGAAACTTGGAGTGATTATCAATTTAGTGAAGATCTTGTCAAGGTCGAAGACATTGCAACTGTTCCCTCAGATACTAGTCGAAAGTTCCTTCTTTTTACTCGTCCTCAAATAGGCCGTGGCGAGCTCTCATACACTATTCAAATTGATTTTACCGACATGTTTGATCGTAAGTGTGTTCTCAATGAGGCAGACCCTGAACATGACGATTTTGAACTCTGGACCCCTTCTCATCCCTTTCAGCAAGAAAACTGTTTGTTTGGTCATGAGTCTCAGTATTTCCGCAAGATTAAAGGCCAAGATTGTTACATTGGTAGATCTCTTTTGCAACCCCATAACATCATTCGCAACTGTTCTTGTACTCGTCAAGATTTTGAGTGTGATCTTAACTATATCCGTGGTACCGATGGAGGTTGTCATCTCATTGATGGCTATACTCCTCCTGATCATAGCCTGGTTTGCAAAGAAATGCCTGGTACTATTGAATACTGGGTTCCTACTGGCTATCGACGTATCCCTCTCAGTACTTGCGAAGGTGGTAAGGAACTTGACAAATTTGCCTCTACTCCTTGTCCTGGTAAGGAGCGTGAGTTCAATCAGAAACATCGTGGTCTTCATGGATTTGCTTTGTTCTTTGTCATTGTATTGCCTATTGGTATGTCTGGTGTTATTGGTTACATCCTTTACGACCATTTCTCCAAGCGTTATGGTCAAATTAGATTGGGCGAAGAGAACGATTCCCAGCCTGTTGCTATTCAATACATGATTGTTGCTGTCGCTGGCATGGTTGCTTTGGTACATGTAATTCCTTCTTTCTTTGCGTCAATCTTCCGTCGTATCCAGAACAAGTTGAGAAGTAGAGGAGGTTTCACTACCAGAGGGTCTTTTTCTAGAGGCAATTACAGCGAAGTCGCGGCTGAAGATGAAAATGAGCTATTAGCGGAGAGTCTTGATGACTCCGATGAAGATAGTTCTGATGGTGTTCGCGTTTAGCATAGTAAGAAGTAATATACGTACGATAGAACAGAAATATTTTATGAAACTAAGAAAGTAATTGATGCAAAAGCACGAAAAAAAAATAACCTCGTTAAATAAAAGTGAAAAAAAGTGAATATTTTAATTGTACGTATATACGTATACTGTGATAGAAACTTGATAATCACAAAGAAAATCCAAAATCTAGAGAATGGTTGGTTATTTGGTTCCAAAAACTTTGACTATTCATGTTCAAATTTAAAACATTTGATTCAATCAAAATATCAGAAAAAAAGTATATATAATAGGCATATTGTAATGTATATACATATATATATATATCTAATAATTCTATCTCTACTTTCTTCTTTGACAAGATGAAAGAAACATAATAAGAACAGAAAACCGTAACTTGTTACTATATACAAATGATGGCTTAGATTTCAAACAATTGAAAAGTTTCAAAAATCAAAAGGTTTTTTTTTTAAGCAAAATGCCATAACTAAATTTTTCATCACAAGTGTTAATAATGAATTTGATTTAAACGGTGCCGAGCGATGTTTTTCCGGGTTGAGCAAAAATGTGCTGGAGCTGGTAGAAACGGAGTATCATGCCTTGAGGTATTAATAGACATTCACGTGATCTATATGTCTCATTGGTTTATTTTATTTTTATACATACATTATTTTTTTTTTTGAAATTTGAAAATTAGCAAAATCCTCTTTTCTTTTTCTCTCTTTTCTTTCTTTTCCTTTCATCGGTTACCGTTAGATTTAGAAGGCATTTAAAAGAACTTTTAATTTCTATATGGGTATCTTACGGAAGTGAAGCTTGAAATAAGCAAACTATTGTTGTTGATAACGGACCTGTTTTATTTTTACCTTTCAAACTACTAAACAAGAGTGAAACGAACATAAGTTTTCATTGAAAAAATCACTTAGTAAGTACAAATAAAACCATGTTAAATCCGCATTGAACAACATTAACAACAGTTGCTGAAATTAGCAGGACAGTTTATTCGATTATCAGACAATTCTACAATGACTGATAGCGATGTTATTGAAAAGGTACCCACTACCACTGCAGGAGAAGATGAATTTGACACAGTTGATCTTGATATTGGAGAGACAAAGAAAACAATTGGTCTAGGAATTTCAGTACCAACAGCAGATGCTTCTATTGACAATTCCATAAAAGAACACGGCAATTACGATTCTGCTGAAAATTCTGTTAATGATTCTGTTGATGGAAAAAAGATTGAAATCCTGAATGTTGATGATTCACAGACCAATTACACTGAGCCGAACTTCCAACAGGAGTCTGATTCTAAGCAAAATGACAAACAGACTAACGAAGAAAAAGACAAAGAACAAAAATTTAATCCCAATCAAGAGCTCAATGCTATTAAGGTGCATACAACTGGCATCACGTTTCTTAACGCTGACCCTCGCGATGACGACATCCAAGAGTTTCCATCTATGCCAGTAACACCTATGTCTCCGAATTTTGGTAGGAAAAAACGACACACAAAACTGGCGCCTTCTCTGGCTTTGTCTATTTCAAGTTCAGCATTTAACACTAATACCGGCGGCCAAGCAGTATCCGCTGTTGTCTTAATCACGAGCACGCTTGAGGCCATTGGCAAACATAAATCGGTAATCCGAAATTCTACCATCAAGACCTCTGTAACTAATGCATTGAGTAAGTGTCTCTTTTTCTTAAAAAATTTTTTTGGTCTAAAATTAATAACAAACCCAAAGGTATTCTGCAAAAAAACGAACTTCCTCCGCCAAATGTTGTGTACGAACCTCTACGATTAGTATGCTCACAACTCTCTAATAATGATGTTAAAGTGTTAGCGCTTGATTGCATTGGGCATTTATTTACGTTTTCTTACTTAGAAGATCAAGAAGAGCCTGAAGAAGACCCCGAGACGGGCATCACACCACCTCCTCAGATTCCCATGCTAGATCGCGCGATAAAAACTGTATGTGATTGCTTCAATGGCGAAAAAACAGACCCTAGAGTTGAGCTTCAAATCATCAAAGCTTTGATGGCAGCTATTTTAAATGAAGAAATTGTTGCGCACGGGGCTACACTTTTAAAAGCTATTCGACAAGTTTATACGATTTTTGTAGTATCGTCTTTCACGAATAACCAAACCACTGCGCAAGCTACTCTCACTCAGATGATTGATGTAGTCTTTGAGCGTGTTAAGGGATTAATCAAGCGTAATTCTACTTCTCCATCCACACCAAGCATAGCAGCCAATAGGTCTACTTTGAACATTGACCAAAGAACTTCACCTAATAGCTCAAGCTCAAGTTTTGCCAAAGTCGAGCAAAAACTAACTCTACAACAAATGGAGTCTCTCGGTTCAAATGAAGTGGAACGTGTACAAGAAGACTTTTCTATTGGTGAATATTCTGAATCAGAGTTGTTTGCAAAAGATGCATTTTTGGTTTTTCGTTCTTTGTGCCGTCTGTCTGAGAAGCGTTTGGAAAATGATGACATGAAATCTCAGGCTGTGAGATCAAAGTTGCTGTCACTTCACCTTGTTCATTCTATCTTAAAATCTCATATGACCGTTTTTTTGTCAAATGAGGTTATTATTAGATCGCAAAGTAAAGGTGAAGAATCCTTTCTAGTATCTATTAAAGATTATTTGTGCTCGACTTTGACACGCAATGCTGCTAGCATTTTGCCTCCTGTTTTTGAAATTTCTGCTGAAATTTTTTGGATTATCTTGTCCAATTTACGCTTTCAGTTTAAGTGGGAAATTGAAGTTTTTTTTACAGAGATTTACTTTCCAATAACCGAAATGAAGACTTCGACTGCGCATCAAAAACAATACTTTTTGTCTATTATTCAAAAACTTAGCAATGATCCACGGGCGCTTGTAGAAATCTACCTCAACTACGATTGTGATAACTCAGCATCACTAAATATCTATGAAGCTATTATAGACTTTTTGGTAAAACTGGCGGTTTCTCCTGTAAACTTAACTAATGTTCAACTTGGCTCCTATACTGAAAACAAAAACAAACCAATTGCCATTTACAATCTTTCTCTGCCGCCTGCAATTGCAATTTCGAATATCACCACAGCTCATGGTGAAGATACATCGTTTCCGGTTGATTTTGCTTTAAAGATGACTTCATTGGAATCATTGGTCGCCGTACTTCGCTCTCTGTTTAGCTGGGCACATAGAGGTGTTACAGTGGTTGGTGGTTCTTGCCGCAAGCCATCAAATAACACATCTAGTAGATTTGATAGCAATCAGACTGATGGCGAAGATTTGTCAGCAGGTAGTAGCACTAACACATCTAACACATTTGTTGATGATCCTACTCAGTTTCAGTCTCTCAAGATTCGAAAAACCGCTCTTCAAGAAGCGGTCAGGTTGTTCAATATCAAGCCTAAAAAAGGTATTGCTGCCTTTGTTTCATCTGGGTTTATCGAAGACAGAGATTCTGTTAGTATTGCTAAGCTGCTTCTGAAAACTGAAGGCCTTGACAAAGCTTTGATAGGCGATTATCTTGGTGAAGCTGACGAGGAAAATATTAGAATCATGCATGCTTTTGTTGACTTGATTGATTTCAGTGACATGAAGTTTGTAGATGCGTTGCGTCTTTTTTTGCAGTCTTTCAGACTTCCGGGCGAGGCCCAAAAAATTGATAGGTTTATGTTAAAATTTGCCGAAAGGTATATTGCGGGTAACCCTGGTGTGTTTGCTAACGCTGACACGGCATATGTTTTGGCTTATTCTGTTATCATGTTAAACACAGACTTGCATAGCCCGCAGATCAAAGTTCGGATGTCAGTTGATGATTTTATAAAAAACAATAGAGGAATCAACGATAACAAAGACTTACCTGAAGAGTACCTGATTGAAGTTTTCAATACCATTCAAAATGATGAAATTAAGCTTTTATCGGAACAGCATGCAGCATTGCTTTCTTCTGACGGCCAGTCTGGAAGTAACAGTTTTGGCGGTATTGGCCAAGCTTTGGCTACAGTTGGTCGCAATTTGCAGAGAGAGGCATATGTTCAGGCTTCACGTGAAATGTCTAACAAGACTGAACAACTTTTTAAGTCTGTTCTGTACGACAGCAAGCGAAAGAATCAGGATAAATTCTATACTGCGTCGCATATCGAACATGTTAAACCTATGTTTGATGTTGCCTGGATGTCTTTTTTGGCTGGCTTAAGTGGACCTTTCCAAGAATCTAATGATCAAGTAACTATCAAACTCTGTTTGGAGGGCTTTAAGTATTCGATTCGGATTGCCTGTTTATTTGATGTTGATCTTGCGAGAATCTCGTTTGTGTCAGCGCTATCTAAGTTTACAAACCTTCAAAACCTAAGCGAGATGAAGCAAAAGAACGTTCAGGCTGTCCGACTTCTTTTGAATATTGCAATAACGGAAGGCGACAGTTTGGGTCAATCGTGGAAGGACGTGTTAATGTGTATAAGTCAGCTTGAGCGGTTTCAATTAATTTCTTCTGGCATTGAAGCTGGAACTATTCCTGATGTTACGAACGCGCGATTTGTCAACACTCGAGGCTCTCTTGATACTACGCGGAATTCGCGAACCAGCACCACTAGTAGTATTTTTAGTGGATTTGGATTTAGATCACACAACAATGTTAGCAACGTTGGAAATAGAGGCGACTTACAATCCCTGGTCTACTCATCAGAGCTTGGCGAAGAACTCCAAGCCCGAGAAGTTATTATTACCATGGATAAAATATTTACCAAATCGGCATCTTTATCTGGTAAGGCCATTGTCGATTTTGTTCGAGCACTCACAGAGGTCTCTTGGGAAGAAATTCAATCTTCGGGGTCTAGTGAGCATCCTCGCACGTTTTCTTTGCAAAAGATGGTTGATGTCAGTTATTATAATATGGAAAGAGTCAGATTTGAGTGGTCACAACTGTGGTCTATAATGGGAAAGAGTTTTAATCAGGTTGGGTGCCATAATAACACTAATGTGGTGTTCTTTGCACTTGACTCACTAAGACAACTTTCGATTCGTTTTTTTGATCTTGACGAGTTGTCATTTTTCATGTTTCAAAAAGACTTTCTTAAGCCTTTCGAGTATGTTATGGGTCATAACGATAACAATCAAGCTTGTGATATGGTGCTGCAGTGCTTAAGGCAGATGGTTCTTGCTAAGTCTGATAAGATCAAGTCTGGTTGGCGGACTATGTTTAGCACGTTTACTGTTGCGATTAAAAAAAAGAACGCGACAGCAGGACTGGCTGCTGGTGTTGCTGAACTTGTTGTGGCCATTCAACGTGATAATATTGATCAGGTGATTCAACAAGATGCGTTTGGAGGATTTGTGAGCTGTCTCAGTTCGTTAGGTAAGAATCCGCGCTTTCAGAAACCAGCGTTGCAGGCAATTGAGTTACTCAAGGGTTTGATTAAGAAAATTATTCCATATAGCAATGAGGATAAAGGTGACGATGAGCTTTACAATAAGTACTGGTTTCCCGTGCTCTACTCCCTACATGATGTCATAATGAATGGTGAGGATCTTGAAGTGCGATCTCGCGCACTCAACTACATGTTTGACGTTCTTACTGTTCATGGTGACAAATTTAGTGTCAACTTTTGGGAGACGATAAGTCGTCAATTGTTGTTTCCGATTTTTACGGTACTGCGGTCTAAAACAGACATGGCCAAGTTTGGAACTGCAGGTAGCAGCAATGAAAGTGATGACAACTTATCAGTTTGGCTATCCACAACCATGGTACAAGCGCTGCGCAACATGGTTGCACTTCTGAGCCATTATTTTGAAATCTTACATGAACTCATGCTTGATGGAGTTTTGGAGTTGTTAGTGACGTGTGTGCTTCAGGAAAACGAGACAGTGTCGCTCATTGGCTCGTCATGTTTGTTAAAGCTCATTGAAGATAACGTTGAAAAGTTAAGCGAAGAAAACTGGATACTTATCGTGGATAAGTTTGAGGTGCTTTTTGAGGCTACTACCGCAGCCGAACTGTTTGATGGTGGGCTCTCCCACCATGCTAGTCCGCCATCAGAAGACGAAGATGGGGACATTGTTGAGTCTTCATCATCATCATCATCAAAAGTTTCTGAACTTGCTTCGAAGCGGAGCTTTGCCAAGCTACACAAACGGGTGTTGTCGTGGACGGGCCCGCACACGCAAACCCGTCAAGAGAAGTTTCGCAAGACTATCGTGAAATGCATTTTGCAGCTACTTTTAATTAATCTCATACAAGATATGTTTTTTCCACAGCCATCGGCAGGCACTCCAGTTGAGCCAAAATCGCCGGTTGTGAGTGGCAGTGGGTGGTCTAGTGGAAGTAGCGGCCGGGGGAGGATTCTTGAACTTATGCCTTTAGAACAGACACTGCGAGTTCTGGCACTGCTTAAAAAGAGCTACCGGTTTTCAAACAAGTTTAATGCCGATAAACAGCTGCGCATTAATTTGTATAAAGAGGGACTCATGAAACAAATGCCGAATCTTGCCAAACAGGAGACTTTTTCAGTGCTTGTTTTTCTGACATTGTGTTTCAGTCTAATTGCGCAGTATAACACTGATGCAAACGAGGAAGTCGCTAAGAAAAATTTGCGACTTCTTGCTCCTGTCAAAGCCGATGTGGTCAGCATCTCGTACGATATTGTAAAGCGGTTTGGTGACACAACTAGCAACAACTGGGATCTCGTACTTGTAGGTGTGCTTGATGGTCTAGGTGATGACAAGGGGTTTCCACTACCAGACTTTGTGGCGCTTATGTTTGGCGCAACTGAAGCTGGTAGTACAGGAGTAGCTGAGGAAGAAAAGCTGCAACCGACGTTTTACAATGTGCTACTTGACCTACTGGATCTTGAATTGGCGCCAGATCTGCGTTTGCCATTGAAGCAGGTACTGCGCCGTGCCCATGAATGCTCACGCCCAATTGCTTACTGAGCAAATTTTTTTCGTTGTCTTTGCTTTTCCTTTTTTTTTTCATTTTATTATTATTTCTTCTAATTTCCCTCTTAGGACATCAAGTTTTTCAGGTTTTTTTTCTTACCAAAAATATATAGAGATTGTCACAAGTTTAGAGAGAAACTTCGTTTTGTATAATAAAATCAGACATTAGCGCTTACATAGAAATTTTTGTTTACTGTCCTTTGCACCAAAAAGTTAAATGTAGAAAATAATAAACAAAGAAAATCAGAATACGTATAAATACGTGTATATATATAAGTATAAAAGCTAAAGGAACTTTAGAATTATTATCTATTTTTTTTTTTTTTGCCTTTATATATATATATAAGACTTTTGAAATCACTGTTGTGGTGTGTATATTAGATAGAAAATCTGTTTATTTTTCTTAGGCGTGTATATTATCTACACACTTTTTGTAAGCAATATATTAATTCTTTTTTTTTAAAAATATATATATATATATATATATATATTTTAATGAGAAGGCCAATTTTATGATAATTTGTGAAAAGTTCAATGGGTGGTTGTAGAAATTTCATAGAAAAGTTTTTTTTTTTTCAATATAACTAATATTAGTTCTACAGTGTATAAACGCCAAGCAAGCGAGAGTAAGAAGAGATATTACTACTACTACAGCTGTTAAAGTCCTACAATTTTTAATCATTATTATTATTATTATTATTATTATTATTATTATTATTATTATTATTATTATTATTATATTATTATTATTATT
>QVTG01000136.1:36606-53437 GCA_013305925.1 Geotrichum reessii | reverse complement strand
ATAATAATAATAATAATAATAATAATAATAATAATAATAATAATAATAATAATAATAATAATAATAATAATAACAATTGTAAAAAAGTCGATTTGACGAGCCTTGCTCTTATTGGCCTTTATTATATATTTTTTTCTTTTATTAATTCATGACTAGTCCTCATTTATCTTCCAATGAGATTTATTGAATTGATCGATCAAATGTTATTATTATGTCAAAGTAAGAAGTTGATTTATAATCCTTCCAAAGATATTTACGTGTATGACCAGTTCTGCTTATATTTCTAGGCTAGTGTTATTCCATACCTTTAGGTTACCCTCCCTTGAAAACTGGTTATCATAAGTTATATGCCTGAATTAACTTGCAGCCCGAAACTCGGCAGTTTTTCTTTTTTTGGCATTGTTAGTACCTTGTCCCAAATTATATATATATCTAGGCTCGCTGCCAATCTTCGCTCAGGACCAATGTTCAACCACTTTTTCTGACAGACTAAAATAATAAATAAGATGAATCATCTTATTATCAAATCCGAAACAAAACAAATATAATTAAATTAAATTTAATTTTAAATTAAAATTGAATAGATTCAACAATATATTCAAAAAAAATTAAATAGGATTTTGCTTTTCATTTTAGATCTGTAGCTGAGCCCTTAAGTGGTACAACAGTCATCTAATGAGTCCAAGAATGCTTTTTGGAAATAAACTTAGGATTGGCCAAAACTTCCTTATTATTCAGTTTAAACATTATAATTTGTTTTTCAAAATGTCCATGGTTTGTTTTGATTGCAATATATTTTTTACTTAGTGGTTTTAATTGCGTTGTAGCACTTAAAAGTTGTGATTTAGGGTGCAATTCTACTTTCCCATCAAAGCTCAAACTTCAACTTGCAATATTTTTTTTTAAATTAACTTCTTTTGTCAAAACAATAATTTATGGCAATTTTAGTATTAAAATTTTTATTATGCTTTTTTGAGTCTTTGGAGAAGGAATGACATTAATTTTTGTGTTAATTACTGACTTCATTTGCGCAAATTTTCAAGGTATGACAACATCATGGTATATCTGTCTTATATACTTTATAAATACAATATCTAAAATACTCTCTAATAATTTACATTTTATATAACATTTTTGTAATGGTTTTAATATTATAAGTCTGTTTTTTGACATTTGTGGAGGCTTTTAAAAAATATGTCTTGGTGAAGTCAAATTCAGGACAAATTTTTGAAAGAAATCTTTTTTTTAACCTAAATTTTTAAGTAGTAAATGCAAAATATGTTAAACTATTAAAAATAGTAATCAAATAAAGTATAGAATGTAAAAAGCTGACGTTATTTCTGATCAATACAGCTATATATTGGTCCAATATGCATGTGGAAGATGCACGTCCAGTAGTAAAAGAAACAATTTACCTTCAGAAGCAAAAATATGTTTTGAATCTCATTTTCAAAAAATGGATACAGCTAATATCTTTCAAGATTTTGATAGGTGTTGCTTCAATCAAACAAAAATTTGGTTTAAAGCAGATTTTTTCCAAACTTTTCTTTTAGGTTTGACTCCACCGAGACACATTTTTTGAAACCCTCCACAAATGTCAAAAAACAAATTTAGAATTTTAAAATTATGACAAAATGTTATATGAGATGTAACTCATTAGAAAATGTTTTAGATATTGTATTTATAAAGTATATGAGACAGATATACCGTGATGTTGTCATGCCTTGAAAATTTGCCCAAATTGTTGAAAGTTCAAATGTGTCACCAACTTCAGACGGTGTACCATTGGAAATTATTACCTACTTCATATCACTTTAATACAAAATGAGGCCTTAGTTTCAACCTCATATCTTATTCAGAAGAGAAGCGTCAGAAGATAAGCGTCATTTTGATTAAACTTTAAATGTAACAACTGGTAAAATAACTGAGTATTCTGAGTCTATAAGTATCTCTTTATTTATCTTTTATGATCTTTTAATTTTAATTCTATAACGCATATATCATTAATTTTATATCACTTACTTTTCTGATTTACTTTCTACATCCATTTTATCGATGGCGTCAGATTTATTTGCCAAATCTGAACACAAATGAAGTCAGTAATTGACACAGAAATTGATGAAATTCCTACTCCAAAGTCTCAAATAAAACAAATAATAAAAGATTTTAGTACTAAAATTTCTGTAAAGCGTTGTTTTTAAAAAGCTTTTGTTGATTCAGAAAAGAAATTTGGCAATTTGTAGTTTGAGCTTGACAAATAAAAAAAGAATTGCACCCCAGATCACGACTTCTAAGTGGGACATCGCGATTCAAGCCATTTATTATGAAATATATTACAATAAAAGTAAAGTTTAGACATTTTAAAATTAAACTTGAATGTTTTGACTAAATAATAAGGATGTTTTGGCTAATTCTAAGCTTATTTCCAAATGCGGTTTTTGGAATCAGTAGATGACTGTTGTAACACTTAAGGGCCCAGCTACAGATACAAAATGAAAAGTAAAATCATATATATATTTGTTAATATATTTTTGAATCTTTTCAATTTTAATTTAAAATTAAATTTGATTATATTTGTTTTGTTTTGGAATTGATAATAAGATGATTCATTTTATTCATTATTTTAGTCTGTCAGAAAAAGTGGTTGAAGATTGGTCCTGAGCGAAGATTGGCAGCGAGCCTACATACGATAAACAATCTTACTTTTATTTTGTAGAAAGTCTTTTCTTCTTTTTCATGTAACGCACAAATTCTTAATTTCATATTAAATATATTTCAGATTTACTTTTCACTTCACTAATTATGTCTGATCCACTAAACTCATTGCAACAAAATTCACATGCATTAATCCTTTTATAGCACGAAACAAACAAATATATATATATATATATATATATATATGTATATATATATTTATAAGTGAAATGTGGTTGAGGCTCTATCATAAAACGAAATACGAAATAGGTTAGAGGAAAGACAAAACAAAAAACCAATCAAAAATAAAACAGGTAAATAACCTCAAAAAGACAAAATGAAAAAAACTGAGCTTAAACAATATGGCCAGAAATGAAAAAAAAGAATACTGTATATTAAATAAAACCAAAATGAAAAGTAAAAAGTCAGAAGTAAAAAGTAGAAAAAGAGTACTGAATACTATATGCCAAATACTAAATACTAAATACTAAATATTAAAAATTAAATATGAAATGTTAGATACTAAATATTAAATATTAAATCCTAAACACTAAGTATTGAATGCTAAATGCTGAATATTAAATGTTAAATACTAAATACTAAGTGGTAATAGTAGTAGTAATATCTTTTCTTATTCTCGCTTACTTAGCGTTATACACTGATTAATATGGATTATATAGACACCTACCTCCTCCCTATTCCCAGCGTCTTTGCCTCGTACCTTTTAGAGCTAAATCTGAGTTACTCAACGTCTCTTTCGTACCGTTCCGTGCCAAGTTTTATACAGCTTTACCTGTATCGATTGCTGGCTGCTACCCTTCACCCAAAGGGGCATCCTCCTGTATCGACTATACGCGGACTTATTGTCCCAGACCAAACCCACTGAGTGGGTTTTCTGTTGGCCATCGTTCTTTCAGTTGTTATTGTTTTTCGCTGTTATTCTGTTGGGCGTGCCCAACTCAAACGTTTTCAATCCCTAATCTGTTGCATCAATTTGTGACTTCGGATTAAAACACCGACAAAGTCTTTTTGGTATAAACTTGGTCGCCTGGCGGCTGCCCTGAGATGACTATGGCAGCCGCTTGGAGTAGTTCCTTCTACCGGCTTACCTATTGCGCTGAGCCTACCGATTACCCCCAAGTATCCCCTCCGATGAAACTTTGAAACCAGTTTCAATGAAAACCGTCACATGGTGTGTACAACTCAGCCAGCTTTATTGTGAACACATTTCACTTCCTGTGAAGAGAGATATGAAATAAATGTCAGAAAAGGAAATCAAACTGAAACCCCCAATTTTGGAAAAACTGTTAAAAAACTGGAATTAAGACCACCCACGCCAACCATTGGGCTATATTTTTTTCGTCTTTACAATGTAAGAAATTAGACTCGTCTAGGAATTAGACCCGTTTATCACTTAAACCTAGTATCCAGACATATGTACCTCGGTTTTACAAGTATCAATCCGTTCTCCGACTCCCACTTCGGACCCTCTACGGCTGCGCCTCCGCCCTCGTCGTTGATGCACTTTTCCTTTTTTATTATTTTCTATTTTCTTATTGTATTTTTTTAATTTTGTCTTCAAATACTACATAAATTCCTATATTTTAGATAAAGGGAAACCAGGCTTTTTACATTTAATAGTTCTATAGTTACCTTCCTCCTTCTTTTGTTAGTTTCATATATTTTATTTTTCTTTTTTTTATATTCTGTTATTTTTTATTACTTTGGTGAGTGTCACCTCTGGGTTGGTTTTTATTATTGCAGTTTACTAACCTAAGTCTGTTGCCTTACATACAAAATTGCAATTTTTTGAAAATTGAAACCAAAAAAGAAAATTAAGAAAAAATGAAAAAAAAATGAACAAAAGAATGGGAAAGAATATTAGAGAAAAATAATAAAAAAAAATTAAAAAAGGTTAAAAATAAGAACAAAGAAAACAAATTTAAAAAAATATAAAAATTTGTGTCATTAATATAATGATAGTACATTTGCTTTGGATGATAAAAAAAAGGAAAATTAAAAAAAAATAAAAAAAATGGAAAAAATGAAATAGAAATAAAAAATGAAAAAACAATTGAAAAATTGTTAAGAAAATTGAAAAAATGGAGAAAAGTGATTATAAAAAGAAAATGAAAAAATTGGAAAAATTGGAACAAATAAACAAAATAAAAAATCACAATGATAAAAAATAAAAAAATAGAAATAAGAAGAAAGAGAAAATTAGAAATGACAAAAAAATATGATAAAAAAAATGAGAAAATAAAAAAATTAAAACATAATAAAAAAGTGAAAAAAATTTGAAATAAATGACAAAAATTTAAAAAAAATTTGAATAAAAAATTGGTAACATGGGGAAAGCAGAAATAAAAAATAAAGATAGAAAAAAGTGAAACAAAACTGAAAAATACCTTGAACAAACCTGGAGAAAATGGCAAAAGAAATAAGAAAAATCGAAAGAAAATGGCTAACAATTATTGCAATAAACTCCCTGAATTGTACATAATTGATTAAGTAAAAAAACAAATAATTCTAAAATACAGTGAATATACTATCAATGAATATTGCAATACATGAAATAAAAAAAAATTTACAAAAGAAACATAAGTTTTCAAACATGTATCAAGCTCGCTAACAAACTAAGTAGATGAAAAAGACTTTTTAAATGATACCAATTCTATTTGTTGTAGTCTGTCATACTTAACGCTTCAACAAAACAATTGAAAAACATAAAAAAAATGAAAACAAAATAAAAAAATATAAAAGAGATTGTAAAGAAATTAAATAAATTGCAAAAATTTTAAAATAAGTCAGAAAAAAGTAAAAGAAATTGGAAAAAAAGAAGGAAGAAATTTGAAATAATTAAAATGAAAATTTGAAAACATTTGAAAAATATTAAAAGAATTCAAGCAAATCAAAAAAAAAAAAACTTAAATTGTTCTAATGATAATTAAAACAAATTGAAAAAGATTAAAAAATATTAAAAGAAATCAGAAGAAAAATAAAACAAATTGAAAAAAATTGAAAAATATTAAAAGAAATTAAAAAAAATACAACAAATTGAAATAAATTGAAAAACCAAAAGAAATTACAACAGATTAAAAAGGAAATTAAAAATAAAAATATACCAAAGAAATACAAAAAAACAATAAAAATAAATGAAAAAAGTAACAAATAAGATAAATATAAATAAAAAAAAATACGAGACAAAAAAAAGGTTGAGCGCTTCCATGTCATCATAAATTGCGCGTGCTGTCATTTTATCTCATTTTTAGGCTACATACATTAAATTTTTTTAACGTGTCAAATCCAAGCGTCACATGTTTTTTAGGCATTTTATCTAAATTCTAACAACATCGAAAAGTCAAAAAAATGAAACCAAAAGAAAATCAGAAAAAAATAAAAAGATTAAAATAAAAATTAAAAAAAATTGAAACAATTGAGTAAAAATCACAAAAATCATAAAGGTAAGAAAATCACAAAAAACCTGAAAGAGTTTAAAAGAAATAAAAAAAATAAAAAAAAATGAGAAAAATTAAAAAATATTGGAAGAAATAATGAAAAAGTGAAAATGAAAATGCGAAAAAAGGAAAAATCTGAGAATGTAACAAGAACCAGCAGAACTAAATCAAAAGATATAATTGGCTGAAAACATTGAGAACACTACTAGGAGTAACAATCAAACAACATCAAATATTGTAAGTTAGTTGTAAGATGTAATCCTGGTTAGGGAGCTTTTAACCACGTAGAAAATTATTAATGACAGAAAGGATTTTTTAGACGCTTCTAAAATATATTTGATGTAAAAAGAGACAAGGCACTAATTAGGGTCAGGGTTCACATATAAAGCTCAATACTTAATATTGGCTTTTTTAACAACTAAGACTCAATATTAAGGTTTTAGGATAAAACTGACTTTTATTAACAATTCACATTGTTGAGACGAAAACAGCTTCTATTTTACAGTCTAAACTTCACATCTTGAATGAAACTCTAACGAGCTATTTATATGCAGTCTGTAACTAGTTTTCCATATGTAGTCTTGCTGCCTTATCACATCTATTTTGGCGCAATTTCTGACAACCTTGTATTATAATAGTTAACAATCTATTCTAAAATTGCCATATGAAAACCCATTGGATTTGACCAAAAAATTGATTGAATCTCATTGGATTTAAACATACTGGTTTTTCTGTATAACAACAGTTTTCTTCGGAGGTTCTTCTTACTGACTATCAACATACACAGATCTGTTCAAAAATCTTTATCAAATCTAAAGAGTGTTTAGTTTGTGGTATCATGCATAAACATCAATCAAAAATTGTGACCAATATTAGTTCAGCTCGTCAAACCAATTTTTTTACAATATGATAATTTTTGAATTTTTCAAATATCAAATAAAAAATTTATTTATTGCTCTTACATCTCATAATTACATAATTTGAATGATAATAACAAAAATATACAAAGTAGACATAGAATTCAAAAACATTTATCTCTATGATACTTCAAAATTAGTGTTCTCAGCGCGCTTTGGGTGTTTCAGGCATTCGACGGCGCCGAATTCCCCATGTAATAACACATCTGTTCCAAATGTTCTGTCATTCTTTTTGATTTCTTTTATTTTATTGAATTTTTTGAATTTTTCTCAATTTTTCTTGATATTTTTTAACATATTTCGCAGTGTTCAATTTTCCTGACTCTTTCTAGTTGGTTCAAGTTTTTGTCATTTTTTTAATTTTTTGTAATGTTTTTGAATCTCTATTTTAGTTTTCTTCAATTCTTTCTAACCCTTTTCAAATTTGCTTGATTTATGTTTTTTATATTTCAATCTTTTCAAATTATTTTCACATTTCCAAAAATTTCCAATTCCTTGTAGTTTATTCAGTTATTTAAAACATTCTTGTTTTTGATTTATCATAATGTATCAAAATTTTTGACTTTTTCGATTGTTTCAAATTTTTTGATTGATGTAATCCTTTCACTTTTTTTGTTTTTTTGTTTTTTTCAAATTTTTTAGTTTTTGCAACTTTCTTTTCAAATTTTCTAGGCTCTTGCTTTTTTCAAATTTTTTCAAAATTTCAGTTTTTTTAAACTTTTTTGATTTTTTTTAAAAGTTTTGGATTTTATAATATGATAAATTATTCTCAATTTTTTCCAAAATTTCAGATTTTTCAGATTTTTTCTAATTTTCTCAAATTGGATAATTCTATTATATTTCAAATCTAGTTCATCTTTTTTGACTTTTCTTTTGTTGTAATTTTTTGATTTTTTTTCTATTTTTCTTTTAACTTTTGTCAATTCTTTTTAAAAATCTCCCAATTTTTTTACTTTGCTAATATTTTTTTGGTTTTTTCAGTCTTCCCATTTCATTGAATTTTCGAAATTTCTCAAACTTTTTCAACTTTTTGGATTTTCTGATGTTTGCAGCTGTTCAAATCTTTTTGATTAAAAAGTCCCAGAAGTTCAAACTTTTGGTTTTTCACCTGCATTTGTTACGTAAACAATATTTCATTCTCCGTAAAGTTTCGAAAAATGCTGTATGATTTTTTCATTTAACTCAAGATTGGTGAGTGCAGTGAAAAAATTACCTTGTCAAACAAGGACTTATAATTTTGGCTAAAAAGCCCTTTCAAACAAAAATACAGTACAAAAATTACTTCTTTTGAAACAAGTTAACTCTCTCACAAATTGGTTAAATAATTCTAAATAAACAAAAATATTAATTTAAAATACTAAGTTCACTATCTAAACTTTTTCGTTCCTATTTTTTTCAATACCACCAAGACCACAATTTTGAAAAGAAAACAAAATTATACCAAAACATTAAATTATGATTATGGACACTCCTCATCCTCACAGCTTTTTGGCTATATTTTATAGACGCCTGCGTCAAAGTCCCAACTGCAAAGCAGCTCTCTTGAAAGATTTACTACATTTTAAGGAACGTAGAAAAGTTTTTTAAGAACAATTAAATGAGACAACAAAAAGGCGCCCACATCAACCTTTTTTTTACTATAGAAAGGAAGGATTACAGTTTTCTAATATTTCTAAGGATAATCAAAAAGCTAAACTTCGTTTCACTTATTGTCAATTTGAACGGCTTGCCAAACTTCTCATTATTATAGACGAATACAAAGTGTGTTAAAGTCACAAGCAATATTGTTGCGACACAACCAAAGTCTTAGCTATGGTATGTTACAGGCTTTCAAAACACTCCCGTCTTATAGACCTTTGTAATCTAGATGGCCGTGGTGAAACTTGGGTAGGAGACATATTTAACATTACTATCAAAGATCTTTCTATTATATTTGAACGTTTATTGTATTGGGACTACATTCGTCTGACTCCCAAAAATTTGATCTCATTTGCTGAAGCTATTGAAAAAGGTGGTACTGAAAGAACAAAATTTTTTGGATTCATTGACGGCACAATTCAGAAAACTTGTAGACCAAGTTTTAGTGTTACGAATCAAGCGCTATTGTAACAAAAAAAGAGATTTACGGCATCAATTATCAGAGTATTTCTACACCTGATGGTTTAATTGTGCATTTGTTTGGACCTTTTCCTGCATTAATTAATTATTTTTTTTATATATCCGCTCTAATATTGCAGAGGCTCTTTGACAGGTAGCTAAAACACCAGATAGAACTCAATTAAAGATCTATGCCGACCGGGGCTACATTAATATGGCTGATAATGTAATTGAAGCTCAGCAAAGAAGACTTCCTGGAGATAATTTTACAGAGAATCAGCGCATTTTAAACAGATTTATTTCTACCAATCGAACCTCTGTTGAATGAGGTTGGGTAGAAGTTCTACAAAAATTCAATATTTACTTTTTTCAAAATTAGCAGTCAGATGGAATTCTTATAGGATGTTAATTTTGGGTTGACAAACTGCTGGCTTTGCACTAATAAAAAAATTAAAACTTAGATTTGATTCCAAGTCAGCGTACCAACGCTTTAAGAATATCTTGCCTCTGTCTACCAATTGAAGCAAATTACATCTTTGAAGAGTTTTTAATAGGTCAACAATTAAGTGACCATTTATGATGTTAACTAATTTTTAATTCATATTTAATCCTCAATACAAATATTCATGTGTTGTATCATTTATTTATAGCCATAACAAGTATATCTAATTTTTTTTTAACCATTTTCTTTATTTCATTTTTAATTTCTTGTATATACTTTTCAATATCTACCAATTTTTTTGATAGTTTAAAAAGTTTTTCTAAAAAAAGCATTATTAATAGATTTTGACTAAATAATGTCAGGATTTTGCTTGAGTTTAGACTTTATAAGATTCTCGAAATAGCTGAACGGATTTTGATCAAAATCGTTTTTGAACTTTTTTTTTGCGCGCTAATTCTTCATCATATGTGTTTTTAGAAAAAGCATTGAGAATCATCTATTGTTCACCCTCGCGGCGAACTTTGGCTTTTTCGACAGCAATTTGAATCTTGTTTTTTTTGGTCTTTTCTTCCTTCTCATAACTCAAAATATCCTTGTTTATATTTGAATCAAGGTCATTAATGGCTTTATAGAGGTCAGAATATTTGCCAGCGTTATTAGTGATGGTAGGTTCTTTTTTATATGGTAAAGCTTGACTTTTCAATATTAAAAAGCGGTTTTTAAAGAACTCGCGAGAATAGTCTTTGGAACATCTAGGTATTTCAAAATATCTAGCAAAAGTGGTCCAAAAATAAATTTGAGACTTGGTTTATATATGAAGAACTGATCTTAATACCGTTTCTGCCGTGTGAGCCAGCACCAAGCCCATTTCAAATGACCTCTCAATCGCGTTTCTATATTGTTTGTTGTTACTATTGCTTTCATATATAGATGATTCACTCATTATTTCTGAAAAAAAGGTAAAAAAAGATGAAGAAAAGTAATTGAAGCAACCAAAACAATGAAATAAATATTTGGGATACATCATACAAAGTACAATCAAAAAGGTGCTGGGTCCCATGAAATCAATCCAAAAAAATAGAAAAATAAATTATACATCGATTACTAATAATTACTATATTCAGTAATTTCAAGTGCATACTTTTATGTTGACTAAGCAACCAGGACGGGTGCTGGGATTCTCTATCGTATCAATCTTCCAATTTTTATAATTGTTACAATTTTTTCAATCTTTTTGTTGTCTTTTTTAATTGTTCAATTTTTTCAACTTTTCCATTTTTTTTTTTTTGATTTTTCCAATTGTTTTGATTTTTTTTAAATTTTTCAAAATTTTTCAAATCTCCGATCTTTCTAATTTTTGAGAGGTTTTCCAATTTTAATTTTCAATTTTTCAATTTTTTTTATTTTTGAACGTTTTTCAAATGTTCGAATTTCAGATTTTTCAATTTCTCAATTTTTTTAATTTTTTTCAATTTTCTCAAATATTCTAATTTTTCCAAGTTTATCATTTCTTTTTTTCCGGCTTTTTTGATTCTTTTAATTTAATAATACTTTTTTGATATTCTTGTTTTGATTTTTTAATTTATATCATTTTATTCTATTTTCCAATTCTTTCCAATTTTTTTAATTTCTTCAATCTTTTTCATTTTTTTAATTATCAAAATCTTAAAAAAAGTCTTTTATGATATTTTCAATTTTTCTGTTTTTTTATTTTATTTTTTAATTTTTAATTCTTTTGAATTTTTTTTACATTTCAATTTGCCCTCAATTTCTTTTCCAGGACTCTATCATTGTCTAAAATTTTTTGTGACTCCTACTGACCGTTTTCATTTTTGATGATTTTTTAAATTTTTTTCAAGTATCTCCATTTTTTTTAGTAGTGTAGTGATATATTTTTTATCCTCGCTTACTTAGCGTTATACACTGATTAATATGGATTATATAGTCACCTACATCCTCCCTATCCTTAACGTCCTTGCCTTATACCTTTTTTTTAGAGCTAGATCTGAGTTGCTCAACGTCTCCCTCGTACCGCCCCGTGCCTAGTTTTATACAGCTCTACCTGTATCGATTGCTGGCTGCTATTATTTACTCAAGGGGGCATCCCCCTGTGTTGACTATACACGGACTTACTGTCCCAGACCAAACCCACTTGGTGGGTTCCCTGTTGGCCATCGTTGTCTGTTTTTATTGTTTTTTGCTGTTATTCCGTGGAGTGTGCTCGGTCCAAGCGTTCTCAATCCTTCATCCGTCGCATCGATATGTGGCTTTGGATTAAAACATCGAAGAGGTATTTTGGGACAAACTTGGTTGCCTGGTGGCTGCCCTAAAATGACTATGGCAGCCACTTGGAGTGGTCCCCTCTACCGGCTTACCTATTGCGCTGAGGCTACCGATTACCCCCAAGTATCACCTTTGATGAAATCTTAAAGCCAGTTTCAACGAAAACCGGCACGTGGCATGCACAACTCAGTCAGCTTCATTGTGAACACATTTTACTTCCTGTGACGAGAGATACAAAATAAATGTCAGAGAAGAAAATTGAACTCGAGATTCCAATTTGGAAAAATTGTTAAAAAACCAGAATTGAGACCATCGACAGGGCGTGATGTTCTGTTATCATTTTTTTTACAAGCTTCTGCTTGGATCATCTTTTACATCTCACTTTTGCGCAGATCGACTGTAAAGTCTTGTCCCCAGGTGTCAATCAGTCAGAGAACTCAATGAAAACATTTTTTTCAAGTGAAAAATGTCGTAAAGCTATTATCCACAATAGTTCTCGTAAGTATTCTTTTAAAAAAAATCATCAACAGCGGTATCTATTCAAGACATTAAAACCTCTTGGTTTTTTATAGAGTTACAATAAGTTGTAGCTCTAGATTTGCTTCAAAGGTCGCTCTGAGAATCTCGGTGCAGTTGCTTTTGCCCCATTCTTTTCTTCTTCCAAACTTCTTTTCCTGACAAGACACCTCGCTAAATTAAAATGACAAGTTACGTGCATCACAGAACAACTTTTTCATCACTGTCAGCTACCCTAGTATGAGTGGCCAAATATTTTTTTACCAAGAGTTGGGTCGACCAATTTTTTTTTACCAGGGGTTAGGTCAATCAATTTTTTTAGCTTTCTTTATCATGAACGGATGTCCATAATTATTTATCATTGCCTCACTTGATGGATTGGGTATTGATTACCGTGATACAGCCATTTTTTGTTGAAATATCAGTTTTTTCTGACCATAGTCAATTGCAAAACTACCCTTATCTTTGCATCCAAAGAATAAAAGTTACTTAAGGAGAAAACACTTTTTTGATGAATCGAGCAAGGATTTACAGCCCACATACTATTTATAAAATTACAGAAGTATAATTCTGCTTTTTTAAAAGATCGAATGCTTTTAATGTCATCCTAGGACGTGAAATTAAAAAAAAACCAGATTAATGCAAATGATTCTTCAAAGGCTTCTCCTGAATAGTGTTGTTGTTTCAAAAGTAGCAGCTTGTAGAGAAGGAAAGTATGGCCCAGTGGTTGCCGTCGGTAATCTTAACTCTGGTGTTTTGACAGCTTTTCCAAATTCGCGTCTCGGGTTCAATTCCCTTCGCTGACATATTATTTCATATCTTTCGTCACAAAAAGTGGAATGTGTCTACAATGAAGTTGGCTGAGTTGTGCACGCCACGTGACGGTTTTTACCAGAACTGGTTTTAAGATTTCATCGAAGGTGATACTTGGGGTAATGGGTAGCCTCAGCGCACTCCGTGAGCCCACAAAAAAGACCATTGCAAGCGGCTGCCATATTTATCTCAGGGTAGTCACCAGGCAACCATGTTTGTCCTAGAAAGGGTTTTTTGGTGTTTTAATCTGAAACCACAGATCGATGCAAGAAATCAAAGTTTGAGAATTGGGCACACGCAACGGAATGAAAGCAAAAAGCTATAATAACTGACACAAAGATGACCAACAGATAAGCCGCTAAATAGATTTGGTCTGGGAAAGTAAGTCCGCGGATAGTCTACACAGGAAAATGCTCCCTTGTGTTAGAAAAAAAAGTTGACCACCACTATACACACTTCCTATGATCAAAAAAGTGTGTGATTAGTGTGAAGTATGTATATGAATCATTCGATAGAAGAAGATTGAATGATTATATATAATACAAAGTAAAAAAAGAGTGGTTTATATTGTTGAAGAACGAGAAGGTTTAACATAAGGAAAAGTTGATAAAAGGATTGTTAAATTTGTATTGGTTGAAGAAAAGAAAATTATAAAAGTTTATGTAAAACAGAGTTGAGTGGGTGTAAATCTCAGCACGTGTGTACTTTTGAGACCGCAGTCGCAAAAGTCCAAACTAGGGTTAAAAACTATTTTCACCATCAACAAATGTTGGTTGTTACCCGGCACTTCGTACCTCCCAACATATATAGACACTGGGATATTACCCTGCGTAGTAGGTGTAATCAATACGATGGAAATATATGTCTGAACTTTAAATATCTGTGCAATAGACACTAGTGTATGTATAGTCAGTAAGTACTCTTCAACACCTTGAGTGAATGGTAGCAGTCAGCAATTGATACAGGTAGAGCTGTATAAAACTTGGCGTGGGGCAGTATGAGAGAGATATTGAGCAAATCAGACCTAAATTTAAAAGTACAGGGCAACGATTTTGGGCATAGAGAAAAAAGTAGGTAACTATATGATTCATATTGATCAGTTTACGAGGCCAGATAAGCGAAAATGAAAAAGATATTACCATCACCATCAATCCATATGAAAATCAAATGACTAAAACTTGGTCTCAATGAGGTCACTACATTTAACGAAGTGCCCAAAAAATTCGAATAATGGATATTAGTGAATGACTTGAATGAATTTATCATTTGTGAGTGTGACAAATCAAACATTCTGGGGTTCACACTTTCTATTTATATGAAACCATTGATAGAAGTCTAACTCAATGATCATTACCAGTAAACACAAAAATAATATTATCACCTGTTTTTATGCTAAGCGTTTTGATCATAAAATAAGTCTTGTGACAAATAAAGCATCAAAACTGTTAAACTTAATGTTTTATCATATGATCAGCTTGAGGCACTAATACTTTTAATGTAAAATATTATACAAATAAAATTTTCTAGAAATAGAGTATTCTAAAAAAAGTATTCTAGAAAAAGTATTCCAGAAAAAAGTATTTAGGAAATTAGAAAAATATTTCAGATGAGAAATTATTAAACTCTATGTTGAAGAGAGAAAAGGTCTAACATAAGGAAAAGTAAATAAAAGAATTGTTACATTAATATTTGGTTAGAAAAAAGAAAATTATAAAAGTTCATGAAAAAGAAAATAAAAATGAAGTTTTAATAATAAAATTGGGAGGAAAACTTTTCAGAAAAATTTTTATTCAAACTTGAGTAGATGGAAATTTCAGCACTTGTGTACTTTTGATACCCCAGTCACAATAGTCTCAATTAGAGTTATAACCTAATTGTTTCCATTAAAAAATGTCCCAACACACATATACATGAATGCAGCTACATGTTGGTTGTTACCCTGCATTTCGTACCTTTCAACACTCTAGAGTTCACTACCGCTATCCACATCTGCTATGAGCAGAAAAGTGTGTAGGCTGTGTGAACAATGAGAAAAAATATAATATAGCAAAATTGATTGATTAAATAAAAATTATGAAATAAACAGAAAATAGCTGGGTTTATATAAACTATGGAAATTATCAAGTATGGAAAATACCCTGCTTGATAATTAAATGCCTCAAGTCAGAGATAATAGATTCATCTGGAATACTATGGAACATTCTAGAACAAGTGAGAATGTAAATAAGAAAGTATAGTAATAATAATTTTAACTAGTGTGTAATAGGTAAATCAACAGCATATAGTTAACTTGGATAAATAAGTAACAGTTTCAAAAAAAATGAAGTTTTGTGAAACTTTCATCACCCATACAAATATATTTTCCACTGTTAAGTAAAAATTATATCAAGAGGCAATTTTTCTCTGAGTTGGAAGCCTTTTTGACTAAGAGCCATATTCAATTTAGGATAATCATTATGTATAAACAAATAAACATGAATTGATTGATTTTTTTTGAAAATTATTGAGTCTTGCAAAGCAAGGTTGACAGCAAAAATCCAATCCAATTATCAAAACTATTCTAATTAGACTTAAAACTTTCTAAGGTCGCAGCAACAAAAAAAACTTTAAAATAAAGCTTGTTAAGATTGGCGTATTGTCATACAAACAGATTTAAGCACTGATAGTTTCAGGATAGAGTATTCTGGTACAAGAATATTTCAAAAAATAGAATGTTTTAGAGATGGAGTGATCCAAAAAACCATTCAAAGCAAAGGATTCTCTGGCAAGTAGAAAATGTATTGACCTGTAGAATTTGCTGCCGCTTAACACACTTCCCATAAGCAGAAAGTGTGTGGGCTGATTGTGTTAAAGTTAATGTGTTGTCATATGACCAGTTTGAGACACTTATGGTTTTAGGATAACTTATTTTAGAGAAAGAGTATTCTGGAAAAAGAATGTTCTGGGAAAAATATTCTAGACAAAAGAACATTCTCAAAAAAAATAATCTAGAAAAAAAACATTCTGGAAATTGGAAAAATATTCTAGAAAGAAAATAACGTTTTGTGAAAACTTTATTGGCCACAAACTTTATTTGTCATCAAAACCTTATTTTTCACAAACCTTGTTTGCAACTGCTAACCAAAACTATATGAGAGAGGGATTTCCCTCCGAGTTGAGAAATATTTTTGAGTATGAGCAATAACCGATTTGAGATAATCATTATATACACACTATTAAATATGAATAGTGTGTATATATTGATTATTTTAAATTGATTACTGTTGTTACTTGCAAATATTTCTCAACTCGGAGGGAAATCTCTCTGTCATATAGTTTTGATTGGCTGTGGCAAATAAGCTTTTGATGACAGATAAAGTTTTTCACAAAATCTCATTTTTTTTACAGAATATTCTAGCCTAAAACGATGAGTGCCTGAACCTAGTCACATGACATCACATTGACGTTAACATATAAATATCTTTTATTTTTGTATTTTTTATAACTTTCTGATTTTCATCCTATAATGCGTATTGTTGAAAAGCGAGAAGGTCGAACATAAGGAAAAAGTTGATAAAAGGATTGTTAAATTTGTATTGGTTAAAGAAAAGAAAATTATAAAAGTTTATGTA
>QVTG01000136.1:4502-36596 GCA_013305925.1 Geotrichum reessii | reverse complement strand
TGTTGAAGAGCGAGAAGGTCTAACATAAGGAAAAAGTTGATGAAAGGATTGTTAAATTTGTATTGGTTAAAGAAAAGAAAATTATAAAAGTTTATGTAAAACAAAATAAAAGTAAAGTTTAAATAATAAAATTGGGAGGGAAAATTTTTAAGAAAAATTTTCATTCAGAGTTGAGTGGGTGTAAATCTCAGCACGTATGTAATTTTGAGACCACAGTCTTAAAAGTCCAAACTAGGGTTAAAACCTAGTTTTCCCCATCAACAAATGTCCCAACATACATATACATGAATGCTGTTACATGTTGGTTGTTACCCGGCACTTCGTACCTCCCAACACGTATATCTTCAATCTTATATTACTTACTTTCTGATACAATTTCTACATCCATTTTATCCACATAGTCAGATTTAGTCGCCAAATCTCAACATGTCATAAGCTCCGCGTGTTTTCACTGTTAGTTGTTGGTAACAGTGAATGTTGTGGAAATCCTGGACATCCAACAGCCAAATGCATTTGAGCTTTGAAAGAATACCCATGGTATTCAAGCTACTCTGACCCACGAACCGAGAACCGATTTGGCATGAAATTTTTTTCACCGGTAGTGCACTGGATGTTTTTTGATTTTCTTTTCACAAAGGTGAGTCTTATGCCGCTTGGTTCCGTATCAAATGCTTGTCATCTACGTTCATGAATAGAATCTTATAAGAGCCATTCTTGAGCCAATTAGGCCTACGGTTTTCTATGCTGTGGCCCCGGTGTCAATGCCAGTTTTAATTGCTTTGCTTGCCTCTGTGCAGAATTAGCGCCTGGCTCATGCCAGCAAGTCTTACCTTGGTAAGCTCGACGGTCTTCTTAAAATTTCCCCTATTGAAATTTTTTGAGGCTTTTTCCCACCCCTCCTGTGTTTGTGTTTAGGGAAAGCATATCAAACCTCTTTTTTTTTTGATCTCGAGTTTCTCGTCTGCTTGAGCTTGTCATACAGACATCAGCAGTTTCAAAAATGTTCTAGCCTCCATTGCTTTTTTTTTTTATTTTGTTCCCGTGCAAATCTCAATGGCATGAGAATTTTTTGAGTCATGCCAGCAAACTAGTGCTTGCTAAACAATGCTTGTCCACTAATCATTATTTTTTTTGATGGGTTCTTCAATTGTTTTTACTTTCAAATTTCATTTTCAAGGGAAGTTCACAATTAACTAAAGGCCCTTTGCTAATTGAACTTTTTAGGGCTTTTTGTCGCCGTGATTTATTACTCACTATCTTGTTGTTATTTTCAAAAACTAATTGTTTTTTCCCATGTTGATCTAATGGCAAAAAAATTTGACTCTCAATTCTGCCTTAAGCATTTTGTTATCTATGCCAGCAGACTGTCTCCCTATGTTCTTATTTTCCGCTTTTTTCCAGCCTCCTTGCTGGCCACTAGTGTCTCTTCAATTTTGGCCATTTCTTCCAATGCTTCAGGAGTATTTTTGTCTTGCTTTTTCTACAACCCATCCGATTTTTGCTTCTTCTGAGCCAGTGATCTCGATGCAAAGTGAAGTTGATATATACGTCAACTTATCGAGCACCTTGTGTCTACCTTCACTGATTTTGACAAGTCCAATTGTTTTTCTCTGATTGTTGTGAGTCTGAAGATGAACCGCCCATTACTATTGTCCTCAGTCCAAATTAAATGCTGTATTCATGCCACAATTATGTTTGTATTTGTTTTAGTTTGAACTTTCTATCAACGCAGCGGCGCTGTTCCAGACTGCAGTTATTTTAATTTTCTCAGATATTCCTGTTGGTTCTTATTTTTTTCACATACCACTGATATTGCTCAATGCAAGTCACATTTGGTTATTCTTTCGGTTTCTCGTTTATAGAAAATTCTTATCTCACTAGCATGTGCAGCGCCTTCTCTCTACATCACCATCATGATGTGGTATCTTTATCATGTTCTTATCAGCATTGCTCTGTTATACTGCTATTTGTTAGTCATGTTGCTGCTACGTTACGCCATATTTTTGTCAGGTTAGTCTATCGATACTTTGAGATCTTTTTCTACTCTAACTCTGCATTGTCTGACTATCACTTCGTTATCTAGCCTGTTTGTGCAGTTATAAGCTATTATTCCTGAGCTATTATTATTAGCCATCACGTTGTGATTATCCATTTCCCCTCTCAGCATACCTGATGTTCATGTCTTTATCATCAAGTTTACTTTTGCGGCTGTTGAACGTCGGTGTCTGAATTCTATCTTGTCAGTATTGTCTACTGCTGTTAGGTTACTATCTTACCTCCTGTTACTAGCCCATACCTGCTTTCCAGCTTTCAATTTTTGGACTGGCCAATATCATATTCTTCTTTCTTTTTTCAAATCTTCGCCGTGCTCGCCTCATTGCCAATATGAAATTCACTTTAGTTGTTTATTATGAGACTACTTTGTCTCTACTGTTGCTGCACACTTTAGGATGTCAGTATATTATATGTTTTTCATCATTTCCTCAAAACGCGTGTTCAACAAACCAGGCACTTTATCACTATTGATGTAGCCAAGTATATCTCAGACACTCTTAAACAGTTTGGCATGTCTGATAGCAAACCTGCTCTCACTGCTCTACCTTTTATTAATCTCCCTGAATTTAAAGAGTTTGATGTTGCTGATGCTACACTGTTTCGCAGCATTGTTGGCAAACTTATCTATTATTCTAACTGTGTTCGTCTAGATCGGGCTACTGCTAGTGGTTTTCTCAACCGTTATATGAAAGCTCCTAAGGCTCTCCATTTCAATACTGCTAAACATATTTTCCATTGTCTGACAGGCGCCATTGATCTCGGTATCACTTATTGTAGGCAGAACAAGCTTGAACTGGGAGGCCATGCTGATCCTGATTGGGGCTCCGACGCTAGAGATCGTGTGTCTGTCTCAGGATATCTATTCAAACTTTCTGGTGGACCTCTTACTTGGGCATGTCACAAACAAAAGACTGTTGCTGGCTCTACGTCTATAGCTGAGTATGTTTTTCTTAGTAAAGCAGCAAAAGATTGTGTTTGGCTTCTTCCACTCGCATTTGAGATGCATGTTAACCTGCCCAAGCTTGTTACCATCTATGAGGACAACCAAGGTTGTATTGCCATTGCTCAGAATACTGTGCACTATTAATAACTAAATATATGGATGTGATGTACGATATTGTCTCTAGGCAACTTTTCCGAAATGTTAGTAACATTGAATATTTTCGCACCTAAAAAATGATTGCAGATATGTTCACTGAGCTTATTGATTGTGTTAAATTTGAAAAACTTCGTGACTCGCCTGGAACTTCCAACTTTCGTCACTTGGTGACAAGGGAAAGTTTTGAAAGTTCAACTGTGTCGGCAACTTCGAATGGTACATCATTGGAAATTGTCACCTACTTCATATCATGTTGTTACGAGGTGAGTACTGAGGTTCAAACGTCATATCGTATTCACATGTTGTGAAGTTTCATCTTGATGAAACTTTCAATGTAACAACTAATAGAATAACTGAGCATTTTAAGCCTATAAGTATTCCTTTATTTCTTCATCTTTTATGACTTCAATTTTCATTTTGAAATGGATGTATCGTTAATTTTATATTACTAGCCTTTCTGATTTACTCTTTACACCTTTTTTCGACGGTGTGTAATTCAGTTGCCAAGTTTTAACACAGGCTGCATGTGCGCCGTCACTATCATCATTTTTATCTTTAAATTTAGATGGCTTCTTTTTCAAAAGCTTTTTGTTTCTCCATCAATCCAAATATCTCAGACGACGTGCACTAACAGAAACGGTGCCCAGGATCTCCACAACAATACCGCTTAAGTTGTTTGACAGGTTCAAAAGATGACGACCCAGGGTCTACGAAAACAAAGTTTTTGACCGCATGGAATGGTTGATTGGCAGTAGCACAAATTTAGGGTAAAGCTATTGAAGAGTGAGAAGGTCTAACATGAGGAAAAAATAGACAAAAGAATTGTCACATTAAATTGGTTGAAGAATAGAAATTATAAAAGTTTTAGAAAAAAAACAAAGATAAAAATGAAGTTTTAATAATAAAATTGGGAGAAAAAATTCAAAAGAATTTTTCATTTAAAGTTGAGTGGGTGTAAATTTTAGCAAGTGTGTACTTTTGAGACCGCAGTCACAAAAGTCCGAACTAGGGTTAAAACTTAATTTTCCCATCAACAAATGTCTCAACACATGTATAACTAAATGCTGCCACATATTGGTTGTTACCCGGCACTTCGTACCTCCCAACACTTCTCCTTGCCTGCGTATCACCAACATAGTCAACAAGAGAAAAAGAGAAATGCTTGGAATAAGTGATACCTAGATTGACAGTATTAGTCAAATAGCGGAGGCAATTTTCAGTAGCTTTAGGATGAAAATCTTTAGTTGTCTGAAAATGGTGTGAAAGAAATGAAACAGCTGTAGCCAAATCTGTTCTAGTCATATTAGCAGCATATATAAGCTTACCAATAATGCTGCCGTGAAGTATAAAGCCAGCATTGGGATTTGACTCATTCAATACTGAAATATTGGTTGTAAAAGGAAGAGTGGGAGCAGATTTACAGTTTTCCATTGAAAAACACTTCAAAACATCAGGATTGTACTTTCCAGGCTCCAGCGTAATACCATCAATAGTTTGACAAATACGCATGCCAGGAAAATGAGAAGCAAGTCCAAGATCTTTTATTTTGAACTTGGAGCTCAATCTGGATTTGTCCTGCCTAATAACGCTGGTATCAGTGCCTAAAATAAGAAAGTTATCAATGTAGAATGCAATCAAGACCCTGTCAGATTCAATGCCTCTGCTGAATAACCTATAGTCACCCTCGTTTCTTTGAAAGCTGAGACTGGTGAGCATATTAAAAATTGTCATGTTCTAGCACAAAGAGGCTTGTTTCAAACTATAAAGACTCTTTTTCAATAGCCAGGCATGGTCAGAATTTGCTTCATTTTCATATCCAGGAAGCTTGCGCATGTGTACATAGGCTCCTCTAACTTACCGTTGAGAAATGTGGTAGTCACATTTATGTGATGAACAAATAAACCAAGCTGGACAGAAAGAGCACATGGAAGTCTATCAATTTCATAACGGACAACGGGAGCAAGATCAATAATATATTCAAGAGCAGTAATGGGTTTGACTCTAAAAGTAATTTCATCAGTATCAGAGTCATGGTATCAAATGTGCGAACACCATTCACTGCCATAGAATTGGAAAGAATGACAGAAGTAGGCTGATGAAAGTTTTTAGTATCACAAACAGCAGTAGTGGTGCAAGTATCTATGGGCTGCTGGCTTTGATAGACATTTAGAGGCATGTCATTTTCAGAAGTATGATTATAGCAGCCAGCAGGACCGTCATGAATACTAGAAGTTATAGAGACTTGCCCATCCAAAGGGACATTCTCGAGCTTTTGGTCACTAAGATAATAGCTGTCAGAGATATTGGATGTATTACACATGAATTTTTCTCCTTGCAACGAAATCTCTGGCACAATAGAGCCAGAAGCTGAGCTAGAACTAGGCTCAGATAACGAACCACTAAAACTAGGGGCGTCTAGCCTCTCAGAGTAGTGAGGCAAGGGGACAATGGTAGGCCTACCCTGGATGCACAGCTTGCAGTCAGGGTTAAGAGAAGTCTCATCAATGCTCTTAGAATCAGAACCTAAGTCAGCTTCAGTCTTGCTAAGGACTCCTTTACTGGCATGGGCCAAACGTTGGCGCCAGGTGGCCGCAGTAGCAGCTAAAACTGTGTGCATTAGAGAAGCAGAAGAGAAGAGAATGATTTCAGAATCAATTTTGAGGAGGCCGCTAGGTTGCAAGTGAGAAAAGTCACAGGATGTGCCATCAGAAAACTCAATGATAGCCATATCATCTAGCAAGCGGGCTTGACCCTTGGTCTTACGCCAGCAGACCAAGTTGATGCCAAAATCAGGAATATTAAGAACATCAGTAAGCATTAAAATTTTGGTAAAGACATTACTGAGCCTGACAGACATCTCAACAGTACCTATGTGAGTTGAGGTAACTTAACCACCAACACCATAGACTGTATGGGACTTTTCTCTGACCTTAGACATCAAAAATAAGTCACAGCAGTCGTGACAGGAGGCTGCACAGTCAAAGAACCAAGAACCCTGCTCGGTAAAAAAACCGTCGACGGGGACATTGACTGAGGCCCAAATGTGGCGGGAGGGCTTGTCTTTTTGCTTACTTTCCATGCGCTGCAAACCAGAACATTTTTTAGCTGGGACCATACACTTGGAGGCGGTATGGCCAGGTTTCGAACACCTGGGGCAGATGATGCCAGATTGCTTCTTCTGGTACAAGATAGGGAAAGAAGTACAAGACAAAACATTCATAGGTCTGGCTATATAGTTCAGCCTGCCCGCCGACTCGCAATAAAACTCTTTGACTTTGTCCGGAGTGCCTATTTCGGTGTTGGACTCAAGTAATGTTATGGCAAAATTATGATTGTTGAACCAGACCAAATTGTTCATAGCACGAATTTGGACAGTTGTAAGTTCGTTGTATCCGAAGGACATGTCGTTGATAAAAGCACCTGCCTTAGCTCTGACGTCGGTGTTGTCAGTCATAAGTTTACCGTAGCATTCCTTGATAGCGAAGTAGACATAAAACTTGTTGCAAACACCAAACGTCTCATGAATCCAGTTAAAAGCATCTTTTCCAAAAAAGAAGTGTAAGAAATCAATCTTAGTTCCATGTCCTCTGACACCAAGGTTTCTTTCTTACCTGATTGAGATTTACCTTACCCTTATGTTTACCCGACTTTTATGTTTACCTTACCCTTAGGGTTATCTTTACCCGGACTTTCACTCCCACCACTTGATATTTTTATATTTATATTTCGTTTTGTTTTTGTTTTGTTTTTACCTTAACTTTTATTGGTCAGGCGTTGTTGAAATCTTATTTTAGTCATATAGTTGAGAGTAGTTGAATAGTTGATTTAATCTAAGATATCTTTTGGTACGCTGAGTTTGAAGCATCCAGAATCCGATTGGTCGCTTATTTTATTCATCGCGCTTTCTCACCGCATAATCTCTAAGACTTCAGGCTGAACTCTTACAAAAAGAGAAAGGAAATATAGCCCACAATGATTACCGTCGGTGTTCTCAATTCTGGTTTTTTAACAGCTTTTCCAAATTGGGATCTTGAGTTTGATTCCCTACTCTGACATTTATTTTCTGTCTCTCGTCATAGAAAGTAAAATGTGTTCACAATAAAACTGGCTGAGTTGTGCACATCACGTGACGGTTTTCATTGAAACTGGTTTCAAGGTTTCATCGGAGGGGATACTTGGAGGTAATCAATAGCCTCAGCGCAATAGGTAAGCCGGTAGAAGGGACCACTCCAAGTGGCTGCCATAGTCACCCCAGGGCAGCCACCAGGCAACCAAGTTTGTCCCAAAAAAAGCTCTTCGGTGTTTTAATCCGAAGCCACAGATCGATGCGACGGATGAGGGGTTGAGAACGCTTGGACCGAGCACACCCCACGGAATAACAGCGAAAAGCAATAACAACAGACAACGATGGCCAACAGGGAACCCACCAAGTGGGTTCGGTCTGGGACAGTAAGTCCGCGTATAGTCGACACAAGGGGATGCCCCCTTGGGTGGAGGGTAGTAGCCAGCGATCGATATAAGTAGAGCTGTATAGAACTTGGCACGGGGCGGTATGAGAAAGACGTTGAGCAACTCAGATCTAGCTCTAAAAGGTACGAGGCAAAGATGCTGGGGATAGGGAGGAGGTAGGTGACTATGTAATCCATATTAATCAGTGTATAACGCTAAGTAAGCGAGAATAAGAAAAGATATTACTACTACTAAAAAAAAAGTTAATTGTTTATCTGTTTAAAGTTAACACTGTGAAAACTATATATCATTAATTTCATTCAAAGTTTGAAATCGCAACAGTGGTTTGGCAAGTAGGTCAAGTATTCGACAAAACATATTGAAAAATAGAGTTAACCACTATTATACACACTTCCTGTAAACAGAAAAAATGTAAGCTATGTACATATACTACGGGATTGACGATTTATTTATATGAAATACGGAGTAATGAGAAAATAAAGTGATTCATATAGACACCAGAAGATTACCCTGTGTAGCAGATGTAATTAATACAATGTTAATATATGACTAAGCTTTGATTATTTGTACAATACACTTTGATGTATTTATTGTCTGCAAATATTTTTTATTAAAAAGTTTGAACAAAATTGAGATAATCACAAAAATCAGAAAGAATTCAGAAAATCAGAAATAGTTAAAAAAAAGTCGAAGAGGAACAAAAAAAATTGAAAGTTAAAGTTGAGAGGAAATATAAAAGATAGATAAAATTTAACAAATTAAAAAAGTTTGAAATAAATTAAAAAGAGTTGGAAAAAATTGAAAAGAAAATTAGAAAAATTGAAATAGATGAAGGAATTTTGATAAAATATTGAAAAACTTTAAGAGAATTAAAATAGGTTGAAAGAATTAGAAAAAATCAAAATAGACTAGAAAAAGTTCAAAAGTTCCAAAGGAAATTGGAAAAAATTAAAAATATACTGGATTTTTGGAAAAATCACGAAAATTGAGAGAAATCAAAGAAAATTAAAATAATTGAAAACTTTGAAAATATTAAAAAACTTTGAAATAATTTGGAAACTTGAAAAACGAAAAACTGTCACGCATAGGTCGGGTCGTGTAATAACTAAGTTTAGAAAAAAGATCAAATCAAATCAAGTAAATATTAAGTTTATTTTGCTGAAAATTATGTGTTATTAGAGCTTTGGAATCTGATTTCGAAAGGGAAACCGGGACTTACAAAATAACAATTTCATATTTTTCTAGTTTACTGTAGTTTATCTATGTGTTTAAATAGAGCTTCTATAATGAAAGGCCTGTCCCCTTCTTATGACTGCAAGTTTTAAGGGACTCTCGTTAGTTGGGTTTGAGTATTGTTCTCTCATTACAGCAATGCTTACCGTAACAAAGTAAATCTGACGAGCCTAACTGCCACTGATTACAATTGTTGATTGATGATTATGTTTGTTATTATGATGTATACATTGTTAAATCTAATAGGATTTTTTAAATGGATCTTTGTTCGTCAGTATTTAGCAAAAGGCTTCCTCCAAAACAAACTATTGATATACAGAGAAGACTGCATGTCTGGAACAAATGGGAATTTTTGAATTGTCATTAATTAAGTTCAATGATATTCTATGAAATAAGTTTAGTTGAATCTAATAGAATTTTTTGTAGCGATTTATGTTATAATTCTTGCTTGACAAGGATTACAGATCGTTCAAAAAGATTAATTCGATTCATATTTAATAGTGTTTTTATATTGATTATCTTAAATTGACTATTGTTGTTCCATAAAAATATTTTTTTACTCGGTGTCACGGTTCAAATTGCTAAACCACAATTACTGAGCTTAGATCCACGAGATTAACAAGAAAAATGAGTTTATTTTACTATATGATGTCATATGTTAATCTGGCTGAGCTTACAGTCGAAGTCAGGAGTTTCAACTTACAGAAAAGAGAATGAATGTGAAATTGATATGAATCCAATAGTATAATTTAAAGCGACAGAACTTGATGAAATGAAAAGTTCGTAATCGATCCTTGAAATTGAAATGCAATTGGAATGAAATTAAGTATTGAATGTATAGAAGAGTCGGGTTTATCAAGACTTGAGTGATCTCTGGACTCTGCTCACCTTGTGGAGAATCCAAGGGCTTATATCCTCCTCGTTTGGTTCCTTGGTGCAACAGAGGTCTATGATATTCCTGGCAACTCCATTTCCTACTCATTCCTCATGTTTTCTTAATTTCCCGCTTTATGAGGTGTATTTGTGATATTCTGACCTTATTTAGCATGAATGTGTAACGACGCATGAGCCGTTGGGAAATACAGGAACTGCGGGAAGGTGGGTCGTGACACTAGGTAAAAATCCACTTCTTATATGATTTTGGTTTTGGCAGTGGCAAATAATGTTTTAATGACAAAGACTGTTTTGATAACAAATCAGGTATTGAAAACAAATCAGGTTTGTGGCAAATAAGGTTTTGATGACAAATAAAGTTTTCACAAAACTTTATTTTCTTTTTAGATATTCTATCCTAAAACGATGAGTGCCTCAACCTGGTCATTAGTCAACACATTTTTTTCAATAATTTAGAGAGAAATCGTTAGTTACTATATAATAGGAGATTAATATGGATCCCTCTAAAATAGATATAGTTAAGCAGCGAAACTGCTCATAGAAAGCTAGTTACAGACTGAGGCTGGATAGCTGGTTAAAACTTTAGTTGCAAAATATAGTTTGGACTGTTCATAGAAGCCAGTCTTGTTTGAACAATAAGAACTATCAATGAAAGTCAGTTTCATCATAAGACTTTGATGCTACGTTTTAGTGTTACAAAAACCAAACATTGAGTATTGGATTTTACGAGTGCCTTTGCCCTTTAACAGTGCCCCATTTTACATATATATTAGAGAAGCTTCTAGGATTTCCTTTCAATTATCAATAATCTTCTACGTGATTAAAAACCTCCAAGTAGGATTGTCTCCTGAAACTACCTTATGATGCTTGATATTGTTTGATTGTTGCATCTGGTAGTCATCGCCATGTTTATAGTCAATTATGTGTTCCGATTACATTTGATTTAGTTTTGTTGACTTGGTGCTCGTTACAACAATGGTCTTTTTTGGAGGGATCCTTATCGACCTCTCATTAACACTCAATAACGTAGATCTATTTAGAAAATTCCATTGGATCCTACCAATGTGAATTTTGATATCATGCATAAATGCTGATAAAAAGTTGTAACTAATAGTAGTTGGGCTTGTCAGGCGAAATCAGTAACATCAACAACATTTTCATTTTCAAATTTTTAGTGTTTTAATGTTTAAATTTTTAAATTTTTTAATTTTTTAGTGTTTTAATTTTTTAATTTTTTAATTTTTAACATTTCAATTTTTATATTTTTATAGTTTCCAATTTTTCAATTGTTTAATTTTTTTTAATTTTTCAATCATTTGTAGGAGGAAATCCATTGCTTGACATTTTAAGCTTATAATTCACCAATGCATTTTTACGATTATTTTCCAAACATTTTACTGCTTTACGGCAATTTACAATTAAAATAGTATCGCAAAACCCTCACTAGGGACAAAGCGTAACTCACATAAACAGCAATTACAAGACACGTAACAGAGTAAACGCCATGGAAGGAAGCCACAAACTTTCTCCCCTCCTCCCCAAGTTATTGGTGCAAATCGTCAAACAAACATAGTAAGTGTAACAAGAATCGAAATAACAAAATTGAATTAAATATAATTAAAAAATATGATTGACTATGAACATTGAAAAAACTAGTGAAAACTACAATCAAACTATAGCAAGTATTATAAGTTAGTTGTAGGAGCTAATTCTAATTAGAAAATTTTTCATCACGCAGAAAATTATTTATGATTGAAAGGAACTCCTGGAAGCTTCTGAAAAAAATATATATATGTAGGGTACATGACAACTTCAGCTTTTTTTTTGCAAAACCTTATTTTGTGATTGAAAAATAAAACACAATCAAAAGGAAAATAACAAGACATTGATATAAAATACCAATATAAATAGCTCAATTTATAGTATTATATCACCCAACGTCAGAAGTATCTATTATCATAAAATTAGATTAATATGATATATTTCTGCCACGAAGTTTTCTGACTTTGTTGACTCGGGTCGGCATTAATTCTATTGATTGGTTCAGATAACGCGGCTTTAAATTCAACCAATATTTAAATGAAATGGAAACCAGTTTATCATAAGAAGCAACATATGGATTCTTCGTTTACAGATCTTTCTTGATATATTCCCAGATATTTTCAATGGAGTTAGGATCAGGAGATTGCGGTAGCCAAATCATTGTCTCAATACCGTGATCCGACAACCATTTTTTTACCTCTTCATGACAATGATAACTAGCCCCATCCCACATGAAAATAACATTTTTACCCGGAATTCTTTTATATAGTCTGCAATAAACGATGAAAATTTGCTTTCAATAACTTTCAAATATAATTGGTAATTCATGGCGGCCCCTTGTGATATGTAGAAAGTAGAAATCGTTAGTACCTACTCTAGGAAAAGCGCCTTAAACGCCCACCTTTCGACGATTACCAGGAACAATGGGGCGTGTCATAATTAGATTGTTCTCAGATCTTTTATTGTAATATTTTATCCATGGAGGTTGCTCCCTCGTTAAAAAACAAATCCCAAAATGACTTTTAACTGACCAGATAACTGTCACCCAGTCAAAATTTGTGTAATTCTTATAAGCCTTTGTCCATAATTTCCGTTCAATTTTGTGACATTTTTTTAAAAATAGTTGAGCAGATGGTACACAATATTCAAAACAGTTTTGTCGCCGAACTTGTTGGATCAAACTCATACCGATCGTGGGTCCTGGTATTTTTTGAATGGCGAGGTTATTGAGTGTAATTCTATGGTTTTTCTCCACAGTACGTAAAATTCTTCTCATGTCACGGTTACTCAAAAATAAAGATTTCTTATGAGTGTACTTTGGTTCCTCATAGAGCTTGTCTTTTAATTTGACAGACCTTAAATCTGACATCCTTTTACAATCCCCCTCAATAAATGTAAATGACCCTTTCTGACCCCTTTTCCTCGCATTGTAGAATGTGAATAAAAGAAAAGTGAAATGATGATGATTTTCAATCATGTTTTAATTTTTGTTGTAGATGGTTTCAAAAATTTTGTTAAAAAAGTTTTTTTTTGTCTGAAGTAATCAATCTCTTTACGTATATATATGTGAAATAAAGCACGCACTGAGAGAGGGCAAGAGAACTCGTAAGATTTAAAACTTGATGTCTGGTCCTTGTGACTCTAAAACGTACCATTAACGTTTTAAAATGAAATTGAGTTCTATAAAAAATATAAACTCTGTCTTATAAATAGAGTTCTAATAAACTGTCAAGCTGCAGTCTGTAACTAGCTTTTCATACGTAGCCTTGCCACCTAACTATATCAACTTTGGAAAAATGATTATAAACCTCGTAATAGATAGTACTTAAAAATCTCCCTTTAGATCGTCACATAAAATGTCTTTAAAACACATTAAGCTCATTTCATGAAATATCATTGAACTCAATTAATGACAATTATAAGAGTTCGATTTGTTTTAAAACACACAGGTTTTTCTGTATGACAATAATTTTTTTTCAAAATAGTTTTTTACTGACCATTAAAAAATATAGATTTATTTGAAGAACCTCATTAAATCCTGACGCTGCATATTTCAATGATATGCATGAACATCAATAAAAAATTGATACGAATAGCAGTTGAAATCGTCAAACCAATACTGTTACATATTAATTCTGACAAAGAAGGAATGGATGCAAGTCTCTGACGGTAAACAAGCCCAAGCATATAATTTAAAAACTGTAATTACACAATTAGAGGGTAACCCAAAAATATAAAACTACACTGAGTCTTGGAAGATAAGCAGGACTGGATGAATAAATGGATATTTCTGAAAGGATTACAGATCTACTTCTTACTCTGACAATATTAACAATAAATCAATCAGTTCAATGAATCTCATTGAAGGGTAGATAAAAACTAAAAACGAATTGACAAGAAAAAAGAATGGATGATGAAGACCAATACGAGCAAAGGTTGTCAAATTAAATTTACAAAAAAATGAAACTTAAAAAATTGGAAAATAAAAATAAAAAAAACAGGGAACAAATATTGAAAAAGTGGGAAAAAATTGAAATCATAATCGGAATGATATGAAGTCAAATAAAAAAAAGCAAATAAAATGAAATGATTAAACTGGTAAAAGCCTGAATAAAAAAAAATAAAATTAAAAAAGAAATGGAAAAAATGAATAAAAAACAAAAATTCAAAATTTGAATAAGATTTCAAAAAGGTGAGACATAAATAAAGTTTAAAATATCAGAAAAATCAAAACTAAATCCAAAGAACCAAAATCCGAAATGAAATTAGAGATAAAATTGAAGAAAATCGCAGAAATGTGGAGAATATAGAATAAAATTGAAAGATATTGAAAAAAAATAGGGAAAATCTTGAAATATTAAAAAAATTGTAAGAAAGAAAAAAAAAGAGGAATAGTCATAAAATTTTGGAAAAATCTGAAAACAAAAGAAAAAAAGGGAAACAAGATATCGCCTAATGCTTGGCGTCGGTAGTCTCAATTCTGGTTGTTTGACAGCTTTTCCAATTGAGATCTTGGTTTAATTCTCTTCTCTGACATTTATTTCCTTTCTTTCGTCACAAAAAGTAAAATGTTTTCACAATAAAGCTGGCTGAGCTGTGCACACCACGTGACGGCTTCATTGAAACTGGTTTCAAGGTTTGATCGGAGGGGAATACTTGGGGGTGATCGGTAGTCTCAGCACAATAGGTAAGCCGGTAGAAGGGACCACTTCAAGTAGCTGCAATATTCACTCTAGGGCAGCCACCAGGCGACCATATTTGACTCAAAAAAGCCTAGTGGGTGTTTTAATCCGAAGCCACAGATTGATGCAACGGATTGGGGGTTGAAAATGTTTGAGTCGGGCAGACCCAATGGGACAACAGCGGAAAACAATAACGCTTGACAGAACGATAGTCAACAGGAAACCCACTAGGTGTGTTTGGTCTGGGAGAGTAAGTCCACGTATAGTCAACACAGGAAGTTGCCCTCTTAAGTGAATGGTAGCAGCCAGCAATCGATACAGGTAAAGCTTTATAAAACTTGGCACGGGGCGGTACGAGAGAGACGTTAAGCAACTTAGATCTAGCTTTAAAAGGTACGAGGCAAGGACGCTGGGAATGAGGGGGATGTAGATAACTATATAATTTATATTAATCAGTGTATAACGCTCAGTAAGCAAAATAAGAAAAAGATATCACTACTACTACTGTAGAGAATTTTCTTAGTAAAAAAAATTTTAACTATAAAAATTATTATCGATGAAGTGGAAACTCCCTAAAAGCTTTTTAGTGATTATATAATTAGGGACGGTTTACTAACTATGACAAAAAAATGCAAGTCTCGTGCTGCAAGTCAGCTGAAACATATAACTCAAGAGGCCTAAATCCACAATCTGAGAGTAACCTGAAAGTATGGGACATCACAAACATTGAGATACATGCGGGGCTGGTCATACAAATGAACATCTTTACAAAAATTATTGATCAACTGTTTAATTTATTATAATATCAATAGTAGATCCATCAATTCAATAATTTTTATTGAAAAGTAAATAAAGACTGATCATGAGTTAATAAAACAAAGAAATGAATAATAAAAATGGATAAGAGCGAGGCTCTTCAAATTGATTCCGTTACAAAAACCATTTTTGTAAAGGCAACAGCCTTCTAATAGCGTTGCCATAATTAACTTAATCATTTTGTAATGTTTTTCATATTTCTTTTTCATGATTTTATTTTCATTTTTGTTTCCTTCCAAATTTTAATTTTTTTCAACTTTTTTTGATGTTTAAAATATATTTTTTTCTTCAATTTTTCCTACTTTGCGCGATTTTTTAATTTTTTGATTTTTTTAATCGTTTCAACTTTTTCAATTTTTTTTAATTTTTTTTGAATTTTCCAATTTTCTTGTTTCCTGTATTTTTCTGGATTTTTGTTTTCCATTTTGTGTATTTTTTTCAAAACTTTCAAATTTTTTTTAACTACTCCAATTTTTTCCTTTTTCTTTAAGTTTTTCAAACTTTTTAATGTTCTGACTTTCATTTTTTTTGTTCTGATTTGTCGAATTTTTTGATTTTTTAATTTCAATAATTTTTTTTATTTCCCAAATTTTTTGATTTTTAATTATACTTTCAATTTTATTTTCATGTTAAGTTTTTATCTCATTTTTTTCTTCAATATCATTCATTGTTTTGAGTATTTTTGACATTGTAATTTTTTCAATTGTTTTTTTAATTTTTTAAATTTTTCAATATTTTAATTTTTTTCGTTTTTTTTGTTTCTGTATTGTTCCGTTTTTCTGAATTTTGATGTTTTGACTCTCATTTTTATCGGTTTTTATTTGTCCTGGTTTATTTAATTTTTCAATTTGATTGTACGTTTTGTATTTCCCACTTTTGTTGACTCTAAATATTTTCTCAATCTTTTTCATTTTCAGTTTTTTGCTCATCCTTTGATTCCAACTTTTTCAATTTTTGTATTTTCTTATTTTTCTAACTTATATTTCAGTTTTTTTTCGTTCTTACTTTTTCAATTTTTTCATTTTTCAATTCTATTTAGTTTTTCTATTTTTCAAATTTTGTTATCTTTTCTTTTTTTTTGTTTTGCAACGTTTTTAATTTTTGGTTTTTCAACCTTTCAATTTTCCCAGTTTTTTTATTTTCCAATTGTATTTTTTTGTTTTTCAATTTTCCGATGTTTACTGTTTTATTTTTTTCTATCTTTCCAAATTTTATATTTGGTTATTGTTTGATTTTTGGATGTTTTAACCTTTTTGTTTTCATTTATCTTTTGCTTTCGTTTGTCTTTAGTTCTCTAAATTTTTTAATTTTACTCGAATTTTATTATTTTCCAATTTTTTTTCAATGTTTGAATATTTACTGAATTTTTTGGTTTTTTTTGATGATTAGTCTTTTCTCATTTTCCCTCCTAATTTCGGTTTTTTTTAATATCTTTAATATTCTTGATATTTCAAACTTTTATCAAATTTTGAGATTCTTCCAATTTTTTTCCAATATTTTTGGATTTTTTGATTTCTCACTTTTTTTTAAATCTTTTCAATTTTTCAATTTTTTGATTTCGTTTATTCTTGTTTTCTTTTCTGGTTTCCATTTTTTCCACTTTTTCAAATTTTTTAATTCTATCCAATTTTTCAAAATTTCCAACTTTTTTTTTCATTCTGCAATCTTTTTGATTTCCACTTTTTTTCAATTTCCCATTTTTCTTAATCTTTTTCGGTTTTTTGATCGATTCAAATGTTTTTGATTTTTTTTTTATTGAAATAAATGCGTCTTCTTATGACTAGGTTGAGGCACTTATTATGTTAGGATGAGAATATCTAAAAAAGAATAAAAATTTGCAAAAACGGTATTTGTCATCAATACTTAAATTGTCATCAGAACGCACTTGTAATCAACATATTATTTGGCTCAAAATTTATTTGCAACTGCTAAAATCAAAATTATTCAAGGAGTGTATTTTTACCTAGTTAAAAAATATTTACCTTGTCAAGAAATATTTTCTATTTAACAACAGTAATCAATTATAGAATAATCAATAAAAAGACGCTTTTAAATATGGATCAACATAACTTTTCTGATCAATCTGTATTCTTTTTCAAGCAAAATTTGAAACACTTCCGATTTCTTTTATGTTTCAAAATTTTTCATTTCTTCTCATTTTTTCGACTTTTTTTATATTTTCAATTTTCCTAATTTTTTCAATTGTTTAAACCTTTTGAATTTTTTCAAATATTTCCATGTTCTCTGATTCTTTTCAATTTATTCTTGTTTTTTCACCTTTTGATATTTTTTTTAATTATTGTTGATGATTTCAATTGTTATTTCCTCCTCATTTTCAATTATTTTTTAATTTTTCAATGCCACAATTTTAGTCAATTTTATTAATTTTTTAATTTTTCAAATTTTTTGATTTCCAGTTTTTTTTTAATTTCAATTTTCATTTAGTTTGATTTTTTTCTCCTTTTTTCTAATTTTTTTTTTTGATCGCTAAAATGTTTTAATGTTCCATTCATTTTAATCACCAAATTCTTTTGATTCTTTTGTTTTATGTAATGTTTTTAATTTTTTCTTTTGGTTTTTCTTTTTTCGATTTTCTGAATTTTGCAATATTCTAAATTTTTTTAATGTATTAATTGTTGTTTTTTTTTATATTTTTAATTTTCACAACTTTGCAAATTTATTTAACGTTTTAAATTCCATAATCTTTTCAATATGCTATCAGCTTTTAATTTTTCCTTGTTTTTGATTTCTTTTTTTTTCCTTTTTCAATTCACTCATTTTTTTTGTTCTTCAAAATCTTTTGAATATTTCAAATCATTCAAAATATTTTTTGATTTCTTGATTCTCTCATTTTTTTCAATTTTTTGATTTTTTGATTATTCTTCATGTTTTCAATTATTTTAATTTTTTCAATTTTTATTTTTTTAATCTCACAAGTTTTTTCAATATTTTCAATGTTTTCAATTTTTGTATTTTTTTCAATTTTTTTAGTTTTCCTGATTTTAATAATGTTTTTGATTTTTCGTTTCTTTTGTGCTTTTTTGTTTTTTTGATTATCTCAATTTCTCAATTTCAAATTTTTTTGATCCTTTATGATTTTCTAGTTTTCATTTTTAGTTCAATCATTGTGTATAATTTCATTTTTATTTTTTTTAATATACTAAATCTTTTCTTCGATTGTTTCAATTTTTTGAATGTTTCACAATTTTTCAATTTTTTCAATCTTTTCAATCTTCTCCATTTTTTAGACCTTTTTTTTTCATTTTTTCAATTTTCCAAATTTTTTTCATTTTTTGATTGTTTATTTCTCTTTATTTTTTCAATTTTCCAAATTTTTTCCATTTTTTGATTGTTTATTTCTCTTTATTTTTTGATGTTTCTCATCGATACTTTCTTAGTTTTGATTTTTTTCATTTTCTCAATTTTTAAATAATATCCAAATTTCGCTCAGTTTTTTTTTAATTAGTTTCAATTTACCAACGTTTTTAATTTCCAACTCTATTTTTTACTTTTATCTTTTCAAAAATTTAAATACTTTGAATTCCTTTTCAATTTTTTCAACTCTTTCAGATGTTTTTCTAAATAATTCAATTTTGGAATTTTTTTGTATTTATGAAATGTTTCAATTTTTTCAGTCATTTCCTATTTATATCATTTTTTGATTTTCCAAGTTTTTGAATGTTTTTGATTTCCATGTTTTTTTTTTGGTTTTTATTTTCCTCAATTTTTGTCAACTTTTTGATCTTATTCATTTTTCTCAATTTATCCATTTTTCCATTTTTCCAATCTTTGCAATATTCTTGATTTTTCAATGTTGTTTAATTTCTTGGTTTTTTCTAGATGCAAAATATTCTAATCTTTTTTTTGTTTGAACATTTTGGATTTTTTTGAAAATTATTTTCTCAATATTTTATTCTTTCCAATTTTTCACATTTTTTTGATTTTTTTCATTTTCTGTACTTTTTCAATTTTGCTCAAATTTATTATTTTTTTCTCAATGTCTTTGATCTGCATAATCCTTTTGGTTTTCACTTACTTTGACTTTCGCATTTTTCCAATCATCATATGTTTTCAATTTTTTTCTGCTCTTTCTTTTCACTTTTTATTTTTTTTTTTTTTCCAATTCTTTGGAATATTTCAAACATTACGAATTTTTCAAATTTTTTAATCTTTCAAATTTTTCCATTTTTTTCAATATTCTAAATTTATTTGATTTTTTTTGATTTTTCACTTTCTTCATTTTTTTTGATTTTTTTATTTTCATTGCTTCACTTCTTTTTTTGTTTTTATTTACATTTTTTCTAATCTCTCCATTTTTTCTAATTTCTTTTTCATTCTTCAACTTTTTTGATTCCAAATTTTTTTATAGTTATTTCTATGTTTTTATTTTTTTTGCACACCCAAAATATTTTTGATTTTTTTGATTTCTTTTTTTTTATTTCTTCAATTTTCAAGATTTTTAAATTTTTTTAATTTATTTAATTTTTCTTTCAATTTTTCTGATTTCCATTTTTTTTTCGATTCCAATTTTCTTACCTTTTTATCTTTACTATTTTCTTGATTTTCCTTCTTACTTTTTTAACGTTTTAATTTTTTATTTTTATCTTCTTCTTTTATATAATTTATTTTTTTTTGTTCCAATCTTTCAATTTTTGGCATCTTATATTTTCTTTTACTCTACATGAAAGACGAAAAAATTGATTCAATTTTTATCAATGTCATGGGCTTCACAATCAGGTAAGTAAGACTATGATATCAAAAATACTTTTCAATTTCGACTATCTTTAACATCACACTCTGACGAAATGACTTTTTGACACCAGATTCGGCTATGTGAGATGTGGAACCATAAATTTTTAAATTTGTCACATTTCGTTTTCTCTTTCTTTTGGGCAAAGTAGGGGCGTCACAGTATGTCCAATCAAAGTCATACAACTTGGTCCAGAAAAATTATCATTTGAAAAATCTTTTGAGTTCTAGTTCTATGAAGCGTTTTTATTTTGCAAAAGAGTTTTTTGATACCAACTTTATTAATGTGGAGTGTTGAATTAAAAGCTCACCATTTCAGATTGTGTTTTTTCTCTTTCTGAACGATGCGGAGACGTCCCAAATCAATATCAAAGAATTTGATTAAAAAAACTATCATTTGAACAGCTCTTCTGGATTTTGATTTTGTCCAAAACTCCGGTTTTGCGTAAACCTTTTGTGATTTGGCTATGCGAGATTTAAAAGTGCGACACTAATTTGGCATAGTCAAAGTTTGACAAAAGAATATCTTTGTTCCGGCATTCAAAAGTTTGTCGGCAAGTTTTTTCAGGGCTAGAGCTGGCTCAGCCTTGATCTCTTTGAATGTAAACTTGGAAAGGCTCAAACCTTTGCTCTAGATCTGAAAGATTATTGCTGTGCTTATTATCAATGTTTTTTAGCTGTGTTTTGGATGCATCAATGTTATGTCTGTTGATGGTAGCCACGACTTCACTTTTTTTCATTGAGATGTTACTATTTTTATTGATTTTTTCTTGGGTTTTGATGTCGATCGGAAGTGATAAATACACTCCTCGTACTTGTCTTTAGTGCACGTCTCTTGTAGAATTTCATGAGCGATATCAACTTCTCTAGTAGTTGAAATTAAAATATTCTTGGCTTCTGCTGCCTGATCTTGAGTCTTTTGTTTGTGAGGTTGAGAGAATCAATCTGTTGGATAAGAGCCATGATTGTTTTTCAGTTTTGAAATAGTATCTGTTGCGATGAACTCAGTAAATCAGACATGATTTGCAAAGCGAAATGGAAAGTAAATCTAAATTATAATAAATATAACATTAAAAATTTTTGCGTTACATAAAAAAAAAAGAAAAGTTTTACAAAGGAAAAATGAGTTTGTTTATATGTCTTGAGGTCACTAACCTGTTGAGATTTGGTAACTGAATCTAACACCGTCGATAAGATAAATGTAGAAAGAAAATCAGAATACTAAGTAATATAAAATTAATGATATATGCGTTATAGAATTGAAATTAGAAAGTCACAAAATATGAAGAAATAAAAAAATACTTATAGATTCAAAATGCTCAGTTATTCTACCAGTTACATTAAAAGTTTTATCAAAAACATGTGAATACAATATGAGGTTAAAACCAAGACCTCATACCGTATTAAAATGATATGAAGTAGGTGATAATTTTCAATGTTATACCATCTAAAGTTGATGACACATTCGAACTTTCAACAAAGAAAACGTTGAATTTTAAAGCATATGTTTATATAAAACTATGAAACTAGCATTGTCAGTGCGCTTTAGGTGTCTCAGGCATTTGACGGCGCCGAATTCTCTATGAAATGACACATGTGCTGAGGAAAACTTGTAATACATAAGGTCCGTATGTGGAGAGTGTTGCACTCTCAGAAAATAAATGGAAAGTTGCTTTGTAAGTGATTAAGAAATGAGATCATGAGATTGGGAAAGTTAGGCGAAAGTTGGAGTTGGTGAAGGTTCAGGTTGAAAGAGCAATGTCGAAAAGTAAAATAATAAGTGTTGCGGATTTGACTTGACGTTGGTGATACTATATCAAATAATGAAATAAGAATAAAAGTGAGGGTAGGAACAGGAATAGGAGTAAGAACAAGAATAGGAAATGGGAAATAATAAATCAGAGATAAGAGTAAAAATAAAAATGAAAAATAAAAAATAAAATAAAAGATGGGAAATAAAAAGAGATCAGAGTTGTGAGAATTAGCCCAATTTCTTACATAATGGAGAAAGGGAATATGGCCCAATGGTTGCCGTCGGTGGTCTCAATTCTGGTTTTTTGACAGATTTTCCAAATTGGGATCTCAGTTTTGATTTCCTTCTCTGACGTTTATTTCTTATCTATCGTTACAAGAAGTAAAATATGTTTACATTAAAGCTGGCCGAGTTGTGCACACTACGTGACGGGTTTCATCGGAGGGGATACTTGGAGTAATCGGTAGCCTCAGCGCAATAAGTAAGCCAGTAGAAGGTACCACTCCAAGTGTCTGCCATAGTCACCCCAGGGCAGCCACCAGGCGACCAAGTTTGTCCCAAAAAGGCTTTGTTGTTGTTTTAATCCGAAGCCACAAATCAATGCGACGGATTAGGGATTGAAAATGTTTGAGTCAGGCACGCCCAACAAAATAACAGCGAAAAACAATAGCAACTGAAAAAACGATGGCCAACAGAAAACCCACTCAGTGGGTTTGGTCTGGGACAGTAAGTCCGCGTATAGTCGACACAGGGAGATATGCCCCCTTGAGTGAAGGGTAGCAGCCAGCAACAAAGAAAGTTGGACTCTTTCTGAAAACAGTAGAGCACTATGCAGAAACAACAACACAACAAGAACAACTCAAAAGATTTATACTCACTAAGATATACGCTGAGTGGATAGCCCAGGAAGAATACATTTGAGAACGGAAATCTGCAGACATCTGTGCTTGACCCTTACGGCTAGAAATTAGAATTAAGCTTGACAACAAGAGTCCGAGAAGATTAACACAAAAAGGCTGAACGCATCCACTTGGCTGCTAGGTACCGGTTATCTCTCGTAACACATTATAGTAAGTGTTCGCTCGTGTCACGGGTAACATAAGAAGAACTTTCATCGTACTAACTGTCTTGTAGAGGTCAATTGTAGAAGAACGTAAATGTTTAGAGTCGAATTAGAACAAACATCGGTTAGATTCGGAGTTTTCGAACTGCACTATTTCTGTAAGTCCACTTAACTCTCTAGGATTCTAAACAGCAGAGACTGCTAGCACTGATCTCTTCAGCAAAATAGACTTATTGTATTACATTACTTCTATCTCCTATTTCCTTAAGCTTAATAATGGCTTTTACGCTCACGTGACAATAAGTTTAAACTCTTTGGAACTGACACCACATTAAATACACACCAGGTTGTCTCTTTTTTATTATTTCCAAGGTCCCTTTTTTACTTCTTTAATTGCAATTGAACATAATGTTTACTTAAATAAATTCAGGATCAACTGCGTGTACCTGATTTTCTCTTGTTCTTTAATACGCGTTGATTATTCATAGGTTTACATAAGCACATACAAATCATGAACTTAAGTATTAGTAAAGTCCCAACTCATTTTTACTTGCTTTGGGCTTCTTTAGCATTGCAGATTCTAATAGAGTTCCCCCAATATATTGCTGGTATTGTGTGGTTTTTGCGATGGGAACTCTTTTCATGTTCGCGTGCTAATCTATTTTTCTACGCCTCGGATTTATTTTTGCGGGCATTAAAATCCAACTTGAGAAAAAGCCCACTTGTATCAATCGTCGGCAGGGTGATGAACTGTCTTGGAGTTAGTTGCTCATGAGCTCAAGTATGGCTTTCTAAACATTTCTTTCTTTGTTTTGCCTCTGAGATCTTACAATCAAGTCTCATATTTCTGATAGGAACTCTGCTATTGCTTGTAGATATTCTCGCGTATTCTGCAGCTCAGTGAGCTTTTAAGTCAGGTTGCGTTTTGAGTAGTGCCAGTCTTTTAATTTAAAATTTGGGACAATATTTAATGTCATGTCGTATAGTTTCAAACTTTTTGCATTTACAATTGTATTGACCTGTTAAAAAAAAGACTTACTGACAATACATACATCAGTGTGTATTGTACGGATATTTGAAGCTTAGTCATATATTACCATTGTATTAACCACAGCTGCTACACAGGGTAACCTTTCAATGTTTATATAAATCACTTTACTTTCTATTTACTTTGTATTTTACATGATTAATCAATCTTCTTTCTATTATTTCATATACATACTCCACACAGCTTTCACACTTTCCTGCTTATAGGAAGTGTGTATAGTCAAGCCAAACCTTGCAGCTGTACTCTATTATTGTCCTAACGCATGCCAGGTACATTGATTTTAAGTCCGCGCTCTTTACCTTTTAGACAGTGCCGCCTAATACACTCATCGCTTTGAGTGTTCGCCCGGCTTTTTTAACGATATTTTTGACATGGGCTTCGAAATTCAGCTTTCTATCTATGACGATTTCTACAAGATTGACCTTTTTGCCCGGTGTCTTTTTCTCTACTTTGCCAACCGAGGTCAGAGATATGTCATCTATATTTGGAAATATTTTTTTTGCTAAAGTAAATAAATACCAGCTCATCTCCAAGATTTATTTCAGTGTGCATTAATTTTTGTTCTCTTTCATACCATACTTAGTGATGTAGAAATGTTGCTCTATGTGCATCCTCTTGTGTATATTGTGATATCTTTGACAAATCAAGTGATTTGTAACCCCTCAGCTTCCACCATGCCGTAAAGCAGTGCTGTATAAATGAGAAATAGTAACGGATATTGGGTTTATTTTTCTTGTCAAAAATAATATCTTGTTGGTGTAAAACTATCGTCGTTCCGTTATGGTATCCTATGTAAAAACAGTAAACGAGATATTTTATCTATTTACTCAAACAAAAAGCTTTGAGAAGAATAGTACTTGTCAGGAAAATTCTGTATGCCAATTTTGGATTTTTAGACAAGTTTGATTGATGTGTTGAGCATATACGCGGGGTAGCTAACAACTGCGGACTTTTTTTGCAAAACCTTATTTTGGGATTGAAAAATGAAACACAATCAAAAAAACAAAATAACAAAACATTGATATTAAATATTTATAGAAATGGCTCAAATTATAGTATTATATTACTCAATGTCTAAAGTATTAATAAACAAAAATCTATATCAATATGACACATTTCTGCCACGAAGTTTTCTTACTTTGTTGACTCGCCTCGGCATAGATTCTAATAATTTATTAAAATAACTGGGCTTCAAATTTAACCATGATTCTGATAAAATAGAAGCCACCGCAACATAAGAAGTAACATATGAATTCTTCGTTAACAGATCATTTTTATTACATCCCCAGATATTTTCAATGGTGTCAATATCAGGAGATTGCAGCGGCCAAATCATAGTCTCAATATCGTGGTCCGACAACCATTCTTTCACCTCTTTATGACAATGATAACTAGCCCCATCCTGCATAAAAATGACAGTCTCACCTGAAAATCTTTTTTTGTCTTTTCAATAAACAGTAATAAATTGCTTTCAAAAATTTCTAAATATCATTGTTAATTCATGGTGGTTTTTAGTGGTAGAAAGTAGAGATCGCTAGTACCTGCTCCGAAAAAAGCGCCCCAAACGCCCACCTTTTGACGATTATCAGGAACCGTGGAACGTATTATAATTGGACCGTTCTTACATTTTTTGTTGTTGTAATATCGTATCCATTGAGGTTGCTCTCTCGTTAAAAACCCAATCTCAAAATGACTTTCATCTAACCAGATAACTGTAGCTTAGTCAAAAGTTGTGTAATTTTTATAAGCTTTTGCCCACAATTTCCGTTGTATTTTGTGACATCTTTTCAAAAATGGTCGAGCAGACAGTACACAATATTTAAAACAGTTTCGTCGTAGAACTTGTCGGATCAAAGTCATACTAATCGTGGGTTCTGGTATTGTTTGAGTAGCGAGTTGATTGAGTGTAATGCTATGGTTTTTTCTCAGAGCACGCAGAATTCCTCTTACCTCACAGTCACTCAAAAATGGAGATTTCTTATGAGTATACTTTGGTTTCTCATAGAAGTAGTCTTCATATTTGACACACTTCAATTGTTTGTAGAGTTAGAGGGTAGTGCTTTCAGGAAGACCAAGTGTTTTGACAACCTAAGTTGCAGAGAGACCTGAAATCTGACATCCTTTTACAATCCCTCTCAAATTTTGTAAATATGCTTTTTCTTGCATTTTAGAATATGTAAATAAAAAGAAGTAAAATAATTATGATTTTCATTTATGTTTTAATTGATTTTGTTGTAGATGGTTTTAAAAGGTTTGTTGAAAAAATCTTTTTTGTTTTGTTTTTGTCCAAAGTTGTCAGCTACCCCGCGTATAATAAATATGTATTCTTTCCTATGTTCTAAATCATATCTTGAAAAGATTTGTTGTGTTTTCAAAAAGGTCAGAAAAAGCTATTTTCTGATTTTAAACTCCAAAAATAACCATATTTCTGTAAAAAGTTCAAAAATAACAATATTTTTAAAAAAGGGTCAAAAATAACGACATTCATGAAAAAAGGTCAGAAATAACAACATTTTTAACAAAGGGTCACAAATAACAACATTAGAGGGATTCAGCATCACTTTTTTCAAAATTTGTCAGCATTTTGATCTGCAAATTTTATTATTTAATATGATAATTATTTGTAAGTGCTTAATAAGCTTTTTCTGATCTGTTTGACATGATTTCAGAAGGTTCCGGCCAACTTCATATCATACGATGTATCGCAAATATACATTCAACAACGACTTTTTTGTCGACCCATCCCTTTTCTTTTCCATTCCCTCATTCTTTTCTTCAATTGAATATCAGTGAGTTCCTTAACCCTGAAAAAAATAACAAATAACCAACAATCAATTTATTTACCAATTACCGTTAATGCTGAAGGTGTTGACATAGATGATGGTGATGTTAAAATTACTGATGTTTTGCTTCATCCAAATAGCGAATTCAGTAGCAAAGATAATAAAGAGTTACAAAGTGAATCTGTTAAAAAGATTGACGGCAAATGCGATTTTGTCAAAGTTGACCAATGTTTTGAATTGCCCAAAAAACGCACTATAGATTCTGTTAATAATTTTTCTAGTAGTATCACTTCAAGTGCCATTGTCAAAGACTGCCGGAAGAATAATAAAGGTTAACTGAAGTAGACAAGTGAAGTATCTTTGATAATGAGTCACACAGCTTCAACTTTTTTACAAACTGTACATCATATGAAAATAGAATCTAAGATAGAATTTTGGAAATCCTTTGCCCAGTATCCAAAACTTCCTGAATATTACAAGATTTACGATAGCCAATTTTATCTTAACTGTTTTACTAATATAAGAAAGAAAGCCTCAGTATATGAAAAAGAAGTCACTGGTACCACTAACCCAGGTAAATATCCTGATCTCTACCGTCAGAAGGGGGCAAACACTTATGATTTCTAGATATATAGCCAACTTAAGAATCAGCTTATTATTACAAAAGAGGAAGTTTCAATGCCGTTCTTTCATTTAAAAGTGGGTTTTTTGCCTAAAATTTCAGAAATTTTTATGCGGTGTGAATTGGTTGATTCACATCACATTTTTCGAAATGTTACGGAGCTTGACTTATCATTTACGTAATTTATGCGGGACGGGAACCATCAAAAAAGTGAGGCCGAATCCCTCTATTTGAAAAAAAGGATCAAAAATAACATTTGTAAAAAAAAAGGATCAAAAATAACAACATTTGTAAAAAAAAAGATCAAAAATAACAACATTTTTAACAAAGAGACAAAAATAACAACATTCTTGAAAAAAGGTCAAAAATGACAACATTTGAAAAAAAAGGTCAGAAATAACAACATTTGAATTACCCCCTTTTTTTATTTGCGATTCATTGAACATTCTTTTCCGTAGATCAAAACAAATTAACGCGATCTTGCAAAATTCATAGTATTTTGATCAATTGGTTTTTTAAAATTATCGTAGATAGATAGATAAATAGATAGAAAATCTGTTTATTGTCCTTACATCACATAGTTTAAAATTATTGTAATTAAAATTTTTTATTTATTTATCATTTCATCTTTTTATGCTTGGTATTATAAGTATACATATATATAAATGAATCAGTTGTCAATCATTTGTGGTATTGAACTATACAAAGCTTGAATCAGCTTTCCCTAATTTCTAGTGCTTGTTGATAGCCTCTGATGCTTGAGTTGAAAAACCTGCTACTCGTAATAAGTTACCCAAAGACGACCTTAATGAATTATTTATAAAATTCAAACAAATTTAAAGCATTGATGATGACAAGTACTGAAATAAAAGATCACCTTAGAAACATTCAAAGTATGATCGAGACAATAAAACTCCAACAGTATTACAGAAAATGAAAAGCACTATTCGCTATATATTACGGACTGAGTCGCAGAAAGACCATGACAAGTTAGGTGAACTTTGACAATACTACTCTTGTACGCAACGAAAGTTATATGACAGTAAACCCCCAGCCCACTGGAACTATTCATGAGGACTGTGCCTCGCTATACCTTTACCAAGCTATTTTAACTAAAAACAGGTCATGGTGCTTTTGAAAAATATTTCCAAATAAGGTGTATCACTGAGAAAGATCGTAACTGCAAATGTGGACAGCTGGAAACAGTCGAACAAGTTTCTGAAAAGCACTATATTATCTGCATTCTGTGGAGCGTAGCTTCTTAAATAAAGTTTCCCGGAACTTGATCTAAGAGTCCTGCTTAATAAGAAGGTTCTTGGAGCGGTAGTCAAGTTCTTGAACTCATTACCGGAACTTTTTTGCTAATGGTTTGCTTGATTAGAGCGCCTTGTTAAGATTTTACTGTGTGTCAATCTCTGTTATCATTCCAGCAGGTGTTATATATCCCAGGTTTTCCTTAACACATGTGTTATATTATGGAGAATTCGGCGCCATCAAATGCCTGAAATACCTAAAGCTCACTGAGAATGCTAATTTTAAAGTCTCATAGAGACAAATGTTTTTTTGAGTTCAATGTCTTCTTTTTTTATCTTTGTTATGATTATTTAAATTATGTAATTATTTAATGTAAGAACAATTAACAGATTTTCTACTTATCTAAACATTTGTCTCTAAGAGACTTCAAAATTAGCATTTGATACCGCCGAATTTTCCAAAAAGTATCGCATATTTTGAGGCAAACTCAAGATACATATAACCTGATAGATCCATACCAAAGATTGACACACCTTAAAACTTTGACAAGCTGCTTTAATCAAAAAAAACCATTAGCAGAGAAGTTGCGATAATGATCCAAACAAAACCTTTAGATCACGTTTCATGGAGACTTTGCTAAAGAAAGTACGCTCTACAAAATGCAGATATATAATACTTTTCAAGAGCGTATTTAACTGTTTCCAGCTGTCCACATTCGCAGTTACGATCTTTCTCAGTAATACACCTCATTTGGAAATATTTTCCAAAAGTACCATGACCTGGTTTCAGTTAAAATAGCTTGGCAAAGGTATAGCGAGGCACAGTCCTCATGAATAGTTCCAGTGGGCTGGGGGTTTACTGTCGTATAACTTTTGTTGCGTACAAGAGTAGTATTGTCGAAGTTCACCTAACTTGTCATAGTCTTTTTTCCACTCTTCCCGTGATGTACAGTATCCTGCGTTGTTATTGTTACACATAAGGTTTAACCTTCTCAATCAATGTTAATGACAACACTTAAATTTCGTTTTTCAGCACCAAAAAAAAAATATTTTATATTAAATATGCATTCAAATCATAGCTATAGATGTTAAAAAGTACTCACTGACAATACATACACCAGTGTGTATTGTACAGATATTCAAAACTTGGTCATATATTACCATTGTAATGATAACATCTGCTATACAGGTTAATCTCCCAGTGTCTGTATAAATAATTTTACTTTCTTTTTCGTTTGTATTTTATATAATCAATCAATCTTCTATCTATCGATTCATATACATACTTCACACAGTTTACACACTTCCCTGCTTATGGGAAGTTTCTATAGTGGTGGTTAATTTCATTTTCTAACAATAAATATGAGCTATTCATTTATTGTTACTATCTTGTATGAGCACCCCGTATTTTTAACACAACTTTCATTCTTACAGGCATGCTTTGAAAATATGGTTCAACAAAATCATCATTTATCTCTTGCCATATAAAATTCAAATATTATTGAAATTATCAATTGATTAAGTTGCTAAAAAGTGCATTGACAATTTATATTCTATGTAAGCCCAAATTTTTTCAATCAAGTCCATATCAGAATTTAAGGCTGGCCAAACCGTTGTCTCAAAATTTTGATTTTTTAGCCATTCCTAGACTTTTTGGCCGTGTGAATCGGAGCGTTATCTTGCTGAAAAATCACATTAGAGCCCGTCAAAACAAGTTTGAGATGCTCATCAAGCATTTTTAAATAAAATTCAGTATTAAAAATCGGTTTTTTTGTCTGCCCATTCTTGCCAATTGGCTCCAAAGGGAGATCAAAAAAGTGCAAATTGGTCCGAAAATTACCATTCATTCCACTCCATACCATTAAAAATTTTCAGTCATTTTTAAACATTATTTTTACATTAATGTTAATATAATTTTAAACTTTTCTTTCTAAGACTCTTTTCTTTTTAATATATCTTTCCAATGTCAAAGCTGCCTTTACCAATAAACATCACATTTTTCCGGTTTTCCATTTTTTAATTTATACAGTTTCGGGAAAACTATAAATGTGTTCTTTTCATTTTTTAATCAAATAAATTTTTTTGACCTATTTCAAATACAATTCCATGCTTTTTGAGTGTTCTAGACACTAATGTTGGGTGAATTTGATGTCTACCACATAGCTCAGGTTCAGCAAGCGAGTTGACTGTTTTTTTAGAGTTACATAAAGCGTAACGTACAGGAATCTTTTGTTCTTATCAAAAAGTCTCTCATGATTTAGGTGCGTTTTTAATTGCGTGTGTTGTTGTGGTTTTGTGGGGTCTTTAAGCAATTTTAGGTATCAATGAATTGTCACTCAATGTAACCTTGTAAGAAAAGCAATTTTTACTACAGAAACTTTTTCATTTTTTATGCAGAAATAATATCCAATTTCTCACTAGCAACATGAGCAAGCATTGTAGTATAGAATCTTTTGTGTTAAAAAAATTAAAAATAAAAATTTAATAGATTGTGGTTGGTAAAAGAAAAGGTATCAATTTTGAGATTGAGTCCAAAAATTTTATTTTTGAAAAAAGTCACAGTAAAAACGCAGGATTCTGCACGTTGTCAGATAATGGGGTCAACGATCACTATATACTTTTTCTATAATCAGGGAAATGTGTAATATGTGTGAAGTATGTATACAGAATAATAGATAAAAGATTGATTGATTATATAAAATACAAAGTGAAGAGAAAGTAATGTGGTTTATATAGACATTGAAAGATTGCTCTATGTAGCAGGTGTAATCAATATAATGGTAATATATGGCTAAGCTTTAAATATCTGTACAATACACACTGATATATGTATTGTCAGTAAGTACTTTTCAACATACGTGAATCGCACATAGATTTTCAGGTTCTGCAATGTTGTACAAGCTTTTTCATCTTGATCATACTTTACTTTGAATGTTTCCAATATGATCTCTTACTCCAGTACCTGTTATCATCAACATCTTTCATTTGTTTGATTTTCATTAATAATTCATTAAGGTCGCTTTCAGGTAGCCTACTGAAAGTAGTAAATTCTTCAGCTTGAGCAGCAGAGGCTGTGAACAATCACTAAAAATTGAGGAAAGCTGAGTCGAGCTTTGCATAGTCTAAAATTAAGAAGGATTGACGACTGAATTTGTTTTTTTTCTATATACTTATAATACCAAGCAAAAACAGTAAAATAATAAGTGAAAAAAAATTTTTAATTATAATAATTTAAAAAAAACTGATCAAAATACCACCTTTTTTGCAAAGTCGCGTTGACCCGTTTTGATTCATAGAAAACTGTGTTAAAAAAAATTGTCAATAGAACGGGTCAAAAATAAGTAGTAGTAGTAATATCTTTTTCTTATTCTCGCTTACTGAGCGTTATACACTGATTAATATGGATTACATAGTCACCTACCTCCTCCCTATCCCCAGCGTCCTTGCCTCGTACCTTTTAGAGCTAGATCTGAGTTGCTCAACGTCTCTCTCGTACCGCCCCGTGCCAAGTTTTATACAGCTTTACCTGTAT